>BPVZ01000065.1:1076445-1117636 GCA_020521535.1 Rubroshorea leprosula | reverse complement strand
CAATAACCACGGCTTTGGAGCATCAGACTACATTCAAGTGAATGCATATTAATTCACACACTTTGAAAATGAAACTTGCAAGCCAATTAAAAATCAGAATCTGGTATTCACATTTGCAGTTGAAATTACGGCCACAGCTTTGGCGCACCAACATCTTGTGCTGAAATTTTCAAACTCGAAGACAACTGGATTTTGGTGTTTACTGTTTAGATGGGGCCAATGGGCACGTGAATATTTGTCGTGTTTATTTATTTTTTTTGGGGGCTAATTCACGTGAAGATATTATCTTTTTGAACTTTTCAGAGGAAAGAAATTGTATATATTTATTATAACAAACAAAAGAATTCCTTTTTTCTTTTAAAAATTGAAAATAAAACGAAACCTAAATAATGGATTTCTTTATTACAAGATAATCTGATAGAAATGAAAAAAACCTAAATAAAAAGTCTAGGCTTCCTTCAATATCATTGCTTGGTTTTAGTTGTCAAAATTTGAATTACTAAAAATGCTTATTTGATTAGTAAACCTTAAGTTGAGGTGTTGAAATTTAATTTTTATTTTTTATTTTCAAGATATTATTTAAAATGTTTATTTTTACTTTATTTTTATTTTAAAAAGATAATTACAATATATATTAAATAAAAAAACTTATTCAAGTAGTGATTTATTAACGATAAATATAAAATGTAATTATTAATTTTACTCTTTCTGTCTTAAAATGATTGTCATATTTTACTCTCTTTTTTTAATTAAAGATTTAGAGAAAATAATTATATTAATCTATAATACTCCTAAAAAAAAGTAAAAGATAAAGAGATATTTTTTATGATTAAATAATTAATTATAGTGAATAGATAAAGATAATGTTAAAATAAAAAAATTATTTCCTATAAAATTTTAAAAATAATAATTAATGTAGAAAAAATTTAAAGTTGACAATTATTTTTAAATAGATGACATATATCTTTACTTTATTAAAAAACTAAAATTATTAAAATTGAATTGAGAAAGTATTAAATAATTTTTTTTTTTTTTTTTTTGTTTTTTAATAATGTATAGATATATGTCATCTATTATAAAACTAAAATTATTAAAATTGAATTGAGAAAGTATTAAATAATTTTTTTTTTTTTTTTTTTATAGATAATCAACAGAGCGGTAATTATTAAAGGTTCAAGAAAAGGTTATAGGCATAGATTTTGGTATCTTGAAGTTCCTTGTCCTAACCTGTTCTAAATTCCGGATCCTTTAGTTAACATAAAATTACTTTTACTGCAAATGTTAAAAGAAAAAAAGAAATTGAAAATTAAAAGATTTTGATATTAATAATTTTAAAATGTCCAATCATAAGTATATAATAAATTTAATTCAAACAAAACTTAATTTATGTCTTAAGTATTTAATAATTATAATTAAATGTACTGATATTTTTTAAATATCAAGATGCAATGCCAAAAGAGTTTTTACTAATAAAAAAGAAAATAACCAAAAGAGTTTATCAAATAAAAGTTGACATTTCAACGGTTAGCTGTGGCGGGCAGTATTTGGGAATATCCAGAATTTATATCCTTTCTCCTTGCCTTAACCTTATCTGGGGGTGACCGCACACCGATTTTTATTTCTTGTGGTACACACAGACAAATATCAGAACCCACAAACGCCACGCTGGTTTTCTGAAAACCGCAGCATCCTTGATATCTCATGCCCTATATAACCCCACCTCGCTACTCTCTCCTATTCATTCAACAAAGAGAAAAGCAAAAGCAAAGGTGTCTTTGAATACTGTTTCTAGCTGTGAAGATGTCTGCAATGGTGGAGGCTTGTGTTGCTAAGCTTGCAAAACTTAGAGAGAGGGTCCAAGCTCGAAGGCCACTCCTTACAAGAGCCAAACAAGGGCAAGGTGAAGAAGGGAAGGAAGCTAAACTAGTGAGCAAAGATGTTTCTTCTCCTAAAGAAACTCCAGATGGCACCATGTCAGAAGCTACGGTTTGTTTGCTCATGGACCGGTTTGTGCCTTGGTGATCAAAGCTAAGCAGGAGTTTTTATGGAATAATGTAAGGAATAAGTTTTCTGTAAATATTTGTTATCTTAGTGTTCAATAGAGGATTTGCCCCTTCTTAAAAACTTGGCAAAAGGGGTTTGCTCGTTACAATTCTCGCTCAATTTTGCATTAGAATTCTCTTTCAATTTTTCATTACAAATTCTCTTACTTCCATTCCATGAATCTATACCAAGAAGATCATAGTTGCAGCTTCTACACCTGAATGTTACAAATATCCATCCCCCTATGCATAATGTGTATGCTCCT
Organism: Rubroshorea leprosula; assembly: GCA_020521535.1. Taxonomy (NCBI): domain Eukaryota; kingdom Viridiplantae; phylum Streptophyta; class Magnoliopsida; order Malvales; family Dipterocarpaceae; genus Rubroshorea; species Rubroshorea leprosula. The sequence goes on along the minus strand of BPVZ01000065.1, from coordinate 1,115,328 downwards.
TCAATTTTACATTACAAGTCTCTTATTTTCATTCCATGAATCTATACCAAGAAGATTATGGTTGTAGCTTCTACACCTGAATGTTACAAATATCCATCCCCCTATGCATGATGCATATGCTGTGTGTGGTCTGTACATGGCATTCTGAAAAATATTTATAGAAAAAAAATGGTCAAGATGAGGAGCTTGCCTCAATATCAGTGGAAGAAAACTCGTTGTTGTTGAAGCTTTGTTCATCTTCATCCCACTTGAGAATTTCCCTGCCGTAACGGAGGGCTTTATCCACACTTTCAGGTTTCAACCCGGTAACTAGAGAAACATACAGCTTTCGATCAGTAAGAGCTTTGAATAGTCTCTTGAACTTCAGTGCAATATAGTGGAAGGCATGCTGAGCCAGAGCAGACCTTCCCCTGTGACCAAAGCCTCTCAGTGGATAGAAGTCATGGAACCATTCACATTTGGTAAGAGAAACCCTTGCAATCTTTTCTTCAAGCAGATCAAATTTGTTGAGTATTAGGAGGAAGTCCTTGGAATCAAAAGTGGGATGCATGACAATGCTTTCAAAGAGCTGCTTGCTTGCAAGCATTTTGTTGGTTCTAACACCGTGGCTGTCTTCAGAGAACTCATCATAGTCAATCAAGGAGACACAAAATAGGACCACGTCCACATCTTCAAACATCTCCATAAATTTGCAAGTTTCTCCAAGGCTGCTTGGAGGCAGTCTAATGAGTTGGTACCTGTAAATGAAAATCAGAAATTGCTAAATTAGGGAGGCCTGGTAAGCTCTATGTAGTATGTACCAAACTTTGTTGCAAAAATGAAAATCAAGAGAATGGATATAACTAACCTCTCTGAAGGATCATGCTGATAACCAAAGTCAAGAGAGTTCTCTCGATCTAGCTGGGGAAATGAGAATTCCATGAATGAGAGCCCATTGGATGATGTAATTCCTTCAGCATATAAGATATCCATCTTAGAAGGCTCATAGTCTGTTCTTGTGATCTCAATAGCCTGAGAGGAAGATGATATTAGATATTCAAAAATAACATCTTTTCAAAACAACATCATATATCATACACTGAATCCTCATATCTTCACACTTAAACAGGAATAATTACCACGTGAAAAGAATTACAAATTAATTGAACATTGCTGCAAATTTAATGTTGTAACAATAGTTAATGGATGAAAAACAGGACTAGAAACATCTTATGAATGGAAATACAGGCGCTGGGAGAGCTTTCCCACTTATGGGGTCTGATGTAGCTCGATTCCAGATTAGTCGGGACTCTACGTGGTTACCAGATACCAGGGGGTTAATACAAAAGAAAAAAAAAAAAAAAAAAAAGGACTAGAAACTTCAGTATCACTCAAATTGTACCAAAAAGTTTTAGCATCTAAACCACAAGAAAGAACGCATTTCCAAACTACCCAAATAAATATGTAAGATGGCCCGCAAGCCACCTTAAACAGCAAACAAGAATCATATGAAGTTTGTCTTACCCTTTCCAGGAAATAAGTTGCATTTCTTGGTAGCATTTCCAATTCATTCCTCCTGCTGTATGTGGCTTGAAAAGCTGCATCTTTCCACAATTCTTCAACAAGTGGTGCATATTCACGAGTTGCAGCAGGGAAAATAATCTCCAAATTGCCAGACATCATCTCTTCGAGAAGCCAATCTGAGAATGCTTTCAGTCTTGTGCCAATGGAATATATTGTTTTACCATCGATTGGGCTTTTATTACCTGTTGTGACCGAACAATATCTGAGAACCTGTTGTGTTATGATTTTATATGGGAAACTATTACAACCCGTAATGGAAAACTAAAGGACTTATGATCCAAAAGAAGCACCATTTGCAGCCTTGAAGAACAGGGATAAAACTGATCATAGACTTTTAAAATGTTGACTGTATTAATCAATGTTCTGAGAAGCTACCAGGCGTGAAAGTTTGGCCAGGTTATTGTCCTAGGAAAGGCATTTCTCATAGGTAATGGTTTTCTCTACCTTATACTTCTAGAATAATTCACAAAATAAGAAGCAATATATTCCATTCCTACTTTTGATTCTAATTCCCTTCTTTTTGGACAGAGTTAATTTTCTCCTGCCACAACTGATGTAAGAATAAGTAAACACATTGTAGGGTATAAACAATAAGGACCTGAAAAGTGATGCCATTTGTGGATCATCCTCCCACATTTGTAGTTTACAAAAATCAACAGGATTTTATGGGAGAAATTCATTGGCAGGGTTTATACTTCATACTCTCCTTAGAAGGCTATATAGACCCTAAAGTCAAAGGATTAGAAAACATAATTTCTACTATGAATACAATTTTTCCAAGAACAAAGGAAAAGAAAGTTACTAAAAAATAATAATAATAATAAAAAAAGGAATGTATCAGCGTCATTGTACCTGAACTTGAAGGACCGGCTTGATCAGTCATCTCTATTTTCCTCCCTTCAAGCAAACTTCTTTTTTCAAACTGTTCCCGTCCCTCCAGCAGTATACCAAGATAACTATACAAATTGCTTTGGATCGTTAACTTAATATTTTCACACTCATTTTCTGTAAATGGAACATCATACAGAATCTTGGCCTGGAATAAGCAAGTCAATATTGAAAAGACAAATAGAGGTGTCAAAAAATGTTCTAAATAGGAAGAGCCTAAGCCATTAGAGATAGACCCCTAACAGATTTAGGGTAAACGACTTGTGAACAAATTGCATCAGTATAAGAGGAAGCAAGTTTATTACATTAAGTCTGACCTGCTTATATATGGTACTAGTGCCAGATTTTTCATAGCCTACTAGAAGAAGTTTATGAGGCGCTTTCAACTCTTGGTTGCTTAGGCTGACTTCTTCTCCAGAATTATTTAAAGAATCAGTAGGAACTGGCAAAGACAAGAGAGCACAAGCGAGTTTGATTCCAGTCTGTCAAGAAATACATACAAGTTGTTAGTAATCTGTTGCGTAAGAGAAGGCAAAAATCTGATGCATATGGACAATCTACATGCAATATACCTTCTTCCATATACACCCCACGTTCTTCTGACCCTCTTCCGAGTAGGATCCATCTGCATTCACCCAAAAGTGAGGGCTTCCTTCACATTGAACTCCTGCCAACTGCAGACATGAAATGGAATGGATTTAACATTTTTTCCCCCCCGAGTCATGCTTAAAAAGAGCCTTTCATATGCAAATGCAACACAATAACCTGCAGCATCCAACGCTCTTTTTTAGTAATCTCCCTGTTGTTTATAAATATATTTGTCTTTCCATTGCTGGCATTTGACTTGATGTCACCTCCAACATTTAGCTGGTGGCTAATAACCTGGCAAGGCCCCTGTCCTTCCTGTTCAGTGAAGTCAGACAAGAATTCAATTATTGTGCAACACAAACGAAATTAAATTGCTCTTAGATTTCTTAAAAAAAAAAAAAAAGAAAAGGGAATAAAAATAGAAAGCGATGCATAGAGATTTGTTATTACCTTTCCCCACAAACCAGATACTTTATCATACCAATAGTTTCCTGGTTTTATCTTTTTTGGTGGGTTTGGGCAGGTGTGCAACAGAAGCAACTCCTCTTGACTCAGAGGTTCACCATTCACATTAACTAGCTCTGGTGGCAGCTGATTCACCTCACATGATGACTCAGATCTCATAATATGTTGAACTTCTGGCTCAGTAAGCAGCTGCTTGAGCATCCGTGAACATTTCCCCAAAGTCTTTCGATTTGACTCATCTATCCTTTTACCAATGCAAGTAACACATTTTCTTCCCTCTGGCATGGATCCCATAGCTCTCAGCAAGCAAGAACGACAATACTTTGCATTGCAAACTATGCAAATCTCCTTCTTGGTAAACTGATTTCCCTTCAAGCACCTATAGCATGACCATTTCTTCTCATTCCTTGGTAGCTCATGGCTTCTTTCGTCCTCCGAATAATCATACTCTTCCTGAACTATTTCAGTTAACTCAGGATCACGGAAAGTGACCACTGATGGTCTTCTAACATGGGAAGGAATTTCATCTTTAGCCTCAGATGATGAAAGTGCAACTGAGCTTAAACCTGATTCTGTTGAGTCTGAATGGGCTAGGTCAATATCCCCATTCTCAATCAATCCAAGACCTTCCCTACAATCATTGGGTAGCTCTAACACCTCCAACCTTGCTGGTGATTCTTGCAAACCATCTTGACCATCAGGAGTCTCCCGCTTCCCAGAATCCCCCCTTCCATGATATAAATTTGCTGAGCACTCACCATCACCCTGAGTTGATAGCTCAATGGATACGCTAAGACCATTACAGGGCTTTTGACCCGAGGTAGTTTCACAGAAAATTTTTGGCCCTTTGGTCAACCGTTTGTTTGCTGGACCAGTCTTCACGATTGGTTGGATGACCGGCAATGAAATATCATTCAAAATGAAGGAAGAAGAAACAGTGGTAGCCATGGGAAGCTGGTCAACGTCTACTGGAAGTGCTTGAGGAATATGGTAAGTCAGCGCAGGACCATGATACTCTACAGCAAATGAGTACTCATTTTTATTATCATCCTCTGAATTATCATCTTTTGGAATGGATGCCCCAACCCCTGCAGGAAGAATTTTTCTTAGAATCCCAGCCATCTGGGATCAAGCCACCAATTCCAATTTCACAAACCCAAGAACCAAAACACAAAACCTCAAAATCCCTTTAAACCCATTAAGCAGAATCACCCATATGAAAAATTCATGAATCAAAACCCCAACAACCTCAAAAACCCTTTCAACCAGAATGACTACTTGATCAAACCCATGACTAAAGCAAAATCTTCATATAAAACTGACCCATGTGTTCATCCAAATTTGCTGTCTTTATTTTTGAAAAGAGAGAAGAAGAAGACAACTAGAAACAAGAAAACATAGTGATTCTAAACCCAACTTTGCCTCTTTGCCGTTTTGTCCAAAAGTAGAGCTGAAGTTCAAAACTTCCAGACAAGAAATGAAAGATAAATGAAATGGAAGACACAAGCATGCTTGTATTAGGTACATGTTTGCACAAGGTAAATTAACATAAATGCCAAGTCCTCCCATATCAGTAACCGATCGAGACTGAAGGGAAGACTGGGGCAACCACGATTTCCTCATAGAATTTGACCGCGTCAACACGCCGTAGAGGATATTGTAAAGCTTTTGGCCGTATATTCACACATCTGAAATGGGTTTGGCTGTTTTATAAAATAATAATTTTTAAATGAGGTGAAGGTTTAATATTTAGAAGCTTATCTTATATTTTCTAGTCTAATATAACACTGAAATAGTTTTCTGACATGAAATTAAGAAAAATTATGACCATGCTACCCTTTTCAGCAAATAATATAATCGATGGTTCTAGATGATATATTTCATTTCAACTGAAAAAATTTACCAAATTTAAATACACTTTTCATACTGTACTACATTATTAGGACGGCCGCTGGTGCTAGCTATAAACCACCCACCCACTTACCCCCCCCCCAAAAAAAAAATAGGACAAGGTCATGCCAACAGGTAAATCCCCCGTTTCCTGAAGGTCTTTCTGAGAGGATAAGAAGAAACCGAAAGGATGCCAGACATACTGAATATGAAGAAAGGAGCAAATAAAACAATACCATAACTGCTACGATACAAAATTTTATATCACACTCTCATCTGTAACTTTTCTCTTCCATTTGCACTCACAAGAGCTACAGTCATACTCGTGGAGTCATTACAGTCTTTCTTGCTGTGCCTGTTTCCACTTTCCTGTTGCAACCCAAAATTTAACAGGTAATCTCACCATGCCTTCTTGGTGAACATAAATGGAAACCAAAGTTTTCATGAGAGTTCGATAATCCTTGGACGCTTATTTGACCGATCCTTCTTTGTAGATTTACTTGATGAATCATCTTCGGCTGTCTTTAGCTTCAAGGGAGAGCATGCTTTGTCATTGCCATTGTCATCATCGTCACTTTTCTTGTTGTAATCAGTATCATCATCATCACTGCCATCATCAGATCCTGTTTCGCTACTACTTGCAGCCAAGGGAATCACTGGTTGATTACCAGCGATTGCAGATTCAGCAGCAGCAACAGCCTCAGGGGTGTTTAGATCAGCCACACCCAACATCAGATCCTATGATTCATTATTCACTAATAAAATTAAGTACTAACTATTATTATTAACTCGCAGCACATAGGCGCACACAACCCATGCAAGCACACAAAAGATAGCAAGTGAGGGAGGGAGAAGCAATTACCATTTCGATGACATTGGATTCATTTCCAGTAAGTACTTCAATATCATACGCCTTAGCATTATCCTACAATTTCATGGTGTAAAAGATTGTAAGGAAATAAGAGAGTTTGCATGGATGCTCTGGCTATGATTATAAGTTCAACACACAAACCTTTGCATCAAGCTCCAGCCTTTTATTGGCTTCTGAAATAACTCCCAAGAAATCTTTCACTTTACCCAAAACTGCAGGCATTTGGCACGCATTGGCAATCAATTCAGAACTAGCCATTGGCAAAAACATCAATGTTCAACTTCATCTTTTTCCAAACGATACTTTTCCTGAGCTCTTGAACAATCCAGCTATTTTGGAGCCTTACAACTATATCATCATAGATATGCCAAAGATCCAAAATTTGGGTTCCAATAATTGAAACTTTTTTACCCCTCAACTTTCAAGTAATTGAAATTGGTTTTCCAATAGATTTTTCTAGGATACCAATCACCACAAAGTAATAAAGATGATAAATGGAAGAAACTCATTTGACTATATACTCTACTGAATAAAAGCACACAAATTCGATAAGGCAAAATATCTGATTAGTCCCCTCAATCATAGTCATATCAATACAAATCATTGTAAAAAATAACCCCCATTATCAGAGACTACTTCAACGAATTGAATTAACCATGGACATGATTCAAAGGTGGCAATTTTCCACTTCCTGTTGGCTTTGCAGTTGCTACCCACCAGAAGATACAAAAAATAGCACTTTAAGTTTTCACACAGGGAAACTGAAAATAAGATATGAAAAAAAACCAGTACCTTGGCTTTTAGGAACAGGAGCAGTGACGAGCTTTTCATCAGGGTCAGGTTCACGGGTTTCAGATAGCGAACCCTTCTTTCTACAAACAAGAAGTGCAGATTCTGCACATGGAAACACAGGGTGAGCAACGCATCTTCAACACACAGTAAGAAGTATGAAACAAGGGTTTCGAAGGGGACGAGTACCTATAGCTGAAGTGGAGGAGTTCCTGTGCTCAAAGCGTAAAAGATCTTTGCTTGTGTTTGCCATCTTTCTCCTCTCTCCCCCCACTCGTGGGTGGATGAATACAGAGATAAAGAATAGGGTTTTGCAGGAGAAAAATGGGGGAAGACGGGTTATCTTATTTGGGGCTGGCTTCACAGGCCCATCTCTTTGCAAAGTCCACGGGTCCGAACTGGCCCAATTATGTTTTATTTTTATTTTTTAATTTTAAGCTATATATAATGAGAAACATTTCTTCCTCATTTAACTCCCAGTTCTATGTTAATTCGTACATTATATAATTTAAATTTATTTATTTATTATTATTATTTATTTTGATTGCACAATAAGAGTTAATTATTTTTCATCCCTTATTCTACTTCATTAGCATGTCATGCGATTCGAATTTAGGACATCTCACTCCAATGAAAAAAAATAATTATTGAATTATTTAGATCGTTGGTAAAATTATTTATTATTATTAGAAAAAAACTATCACTAAGTTATTAGCATTTTTTTACTTTTTTCTCTTGTTTATGGTATGGGAAATTTTACTAGTTTGGGTAAAGAAAATACTATTTTAGACATAATACACTTCTTTTAATCATTGATGTAGAAGTGGGCTTCTAATTACGCATTAAGAGATAGACTTTGCCATTGGTTTGAGGGAAATGAAGGGGATGAATGAGTGTTTCAACTGATTTAATTGTAATGTTTTTTAATATTAGAATTTAATTATAATGTTTTTCAACATTATAATTTACTTAATCAACAAAATTTCATCCTTTTTTATTCTCTTAAACTAAATATACTTAAAATGTGACTTATTTGATTAAAAATTTAATATTTCAATATAAAAATTTTAAATTTAAACATTAAATGAAATAAAATTTTTTTTAAAATGATAGAATTATTTCCTTATGCGTATTATCAAACCAATACAGTGGAAAAAAGAGCTAGACCGTTAAACATGTGGTCGACAATTGAATTTGAAAGTGAATAAACGAAAATACATTTTTAAACAAAAAGAAAAAACAATTAATCTAGTGACAAATCACAAGTAAGAAAGTGTTTGCATGTTCCGACTGCCTCTCATCACAAGTAGTAGGAGAAACTGAACCAAATCTGGATCCTATTTTAATTAATTTTAATACCTGGGAAGAGAACACTCCTTTGGAAGATTGTTATGAAATCTCTTGTTATCTTGGCAATAGTCATATATCATGTGGTACTTTCTGACCCATTTGTACCACGTCTTTTGTACCCTTGTTAGGGTGCTGAAGCTGTCTTTGTTCCACCAATTGGAAGAGCTCTCTGCCGTACAAAATCTTGGATTCCCATTCCAAACACAAGCATCAATCTTATAGTTTCTAAAGGAAGCTATGAAGGGACCCTTGGACCAATCAATTTTGTCGCGTCCACCATGTGTTGCCCAGCTGTCCCCATTCCATAGGGTGGCTTTGATGCTCATTGGCTGCCACCTAGGATATGCCACTCCCTTGTCAGCATGGTTTCTGTATACCCTAATTGGTATTGAATCCACCATAAACCTAAGAAAAAGGAAAACTTGGATGAGGGTTGATTAGTGTCCTAAGTGTTAGAAAGAGAGATTCAAATTTGAAACTTTTTAAAACTTTAACTGTTAAATTAAATTTATGTAAATTTGATAAAAAATTAATAGTAAACTTACACAATTTGATGAAGGTTCCACAAAATGGAATAAGTGTGGAAGTCCTTGGTGGGATCAAACCAAAGATAAATTCTTTCTTCCCTATTGTCAAGCCCATCAGCATAAATATTTGTTTGTAGGATGTAAGGCTCTCCAATCACATTTCCAAGGAATTCAAAGTCTATTTCATCTCTGTTAGGTTGATCTGATGACAACTGCATTGCAGGACAAAGCAATCCACATCATCAATTCAAAGTTTAAAACCCATTAAAATAAATAATTAAGAACAAGAAGAAGAGAGTTTCTTACATAATATGCCACAACTGTGCCAGCTGAATACCCTGGAATTAGTTTAATTTGCATGTCTATTTGTCCAAACAAGAACATCTGGTTTGATGCAAAACCAGCCCCTGAATACATAAAACAGCCCAAATGAGAAAATCTGACCCAAATTGTAAGGTTTAAGTTCTTATAAGTTATTCTGCATACCAGATTCTTGGTCAAGCGTGAGGCTTCTTTCCTGGCCATCTGCAGAAGTATTAACATGGCTAGGAGACCAAATTACAAAGAAATCCTGGTTAAAATCACCCGTGGAGACAACAGAAGCTACTGAAATTTCAAACAGATTGAGAATAAGAAGAATGTAGATAAAGGCTCCAGCTTTAAAATGGTTTGCCATGATTTATTGAATTTGGCTATTCAATAAGAAGGGTCTTGGTGGGGAAGTATGTGTGTGTGTATATATATAGGTAATGCATGAAAAGGTAATAAAAATGCTAACAGAGAGGCAATGTTCTGTTCAAGCTAGAATATCTTATAGAGGAAGCAAGGGGAATGTTAGGTTGTTAGACTCTTAGAAAGATATTATTATTATTATTATTGCTTTGTTTTGGGGGGTGGAGATTATATATTTCACTAAAACATGAATAGAGTACACATTGCGTTTTATTGGGTTTTTTTTTAGGGGCTTTTCTTAACAGAAGCCTTTTTTGTATGTCAAGAGAGCAGAAAGGTTGGTTAGTAAAGTAAGAAAACTGTCCGGCAATATGCTTTGTTAATGTTTCTCTTATGCTTTTCTTTTCTTCATCTTTCAACCTTTCTCTTTTGAACTCCCTTCCCTTGATGACCTGGAAGATTATTCTTGGCTTCCATTTGATTCATTCATTGGAGACTCATTGTTAAGCAAAATACAACAGCCATAAAAACCTTAGTTGTAATATATACTTTTTGTTCTTACTTTTGTGATGTGTCAAATTTGGTGCACAAACATAGGAATTCATTGGCTTAAAAACCAATTAGTTATGATGATTATAAAGTGAATGTTGATTAGCTTCAAAGCAAGAAACGTAACATTTGGCATTATGGGTTTCAAATGGTTGTAGTGTAAAGAGCAAGAACATAAAAGTTAGAGCTGGCTTTACTGTAACTTAAATCCAACTGTAAACATTGCATTATCTAAGAACTGTGTTTCTTTGTTCAACTAACATTTTTTTTTGTCATTTATAATTAAAATGTTAGTTTTTACACACCTCAAAATTAATTTCTCTTAAACAGTTTTTAACAACACATTGCTATATCAATCTAACACATTTAAGAAAATTAATTTTATTAAATGGTTGTCCCAAGACTTGAACTCTTGAATCAAACTTAAAAATAATATTTATTTATTAATAAATTTAACCTTTCAAATTTAATTAACGTTCTTATTAAAAAGGAAAGAGATAAGAAGAGGCAGTCCAGTCCATGTCTATTCTCTTCTGGTTACCAATAGGCCTTATGGCCCATAACTAACGGGTTATGGACTATTAAGCACTGTTGTCCTCTGGAATCTGGACCAATCCACATGGCCCAAACACAAGTGATTTTGTAAAAATGGAAAATGAAAGAGTCTATTTAGCCTAAAAGTGAGGGGGCTCAAGGGAGATTATTGACACTTGAGAGGGTTCAAGTCTTTTTTTCATTTGACAGTTACAGAGTTCAACTCCTTGACCTAAAATAAAAGTACCAACAAAAATTCCATTCCTGGGCCGCTTTCATTGACAATGAGAGTCAGGACTCAGATTTAGCGATTCTGAAGTTTCTATTTTGATAAACAAAATAGGCTAAGTATATATTAATAGTATAATAAATATATTTTTTTATTATAAATTTATATTAAAATAAAAATTAATATTTAATTTATTAATTTATTAATTATATTTATCTACATGACAATGTCAATAAAATTAAAGTCAATTTTTATAATTCTTTTATATATTTCTAACAAAAAATATCTTTAAAGTTTAATCTGTACTTTATAAATTAGGTTAAAAAAACCTGTAAAATATATGCAATTCCTACAATTTATTCATTTCCAATTCAAAGGAATGAAAACAGGAAGTCTGAACTGAGACATTCTGCCCTAGGCCTAAAATGTATAAGCAAAAATAAACAGTCTCATATTATGTAGTGCCTAATTCTGTTGGTTAATTAAAGGGTGAGAATTATTAGTAATGTCCAGCCCATGCATGTTAATTAATGGGTATGAATTAAAAAAAAAATGGTCTACAATTAGCCTTACATAAAATACATATTTTATAATTATTAATAAAATGTGAGTCTCTTAATATTAAGGTAATTTTTAATTATATTAATAATTATAAAATATATAATTTACCTAAAACGAGTTTTAAAATAGTAACCTTGTGAATTATTTAATCTGTCTTTGCCTTACCTTTTCTTTTTCTATTTTCAAAAAGAATAATTCAATTCAATTGGTCTCCACAGACAAGCAGAAAAAAATGAAAAAAAAAAAAGAAAAGTAGAGAAAGACTTTATGGGGGTCGTTGAGACTCGTGAGAGAACGAGGGACCAAATAGTCAATGCAGGGGAAAATCTCTTATCGCTTTTTGGATCCCATGGTCCTATGGAAGTGGAATAATAGAAGCGCGAGAACAGAAGTTTCTTTCCCTATTTTCACTCACTTCAAGTTCAAACCTTTTAAGGACTTTTCTCTACTCTCAGCCTCTTATTCTCCAGGTACTGTTTTGCTTCATCAGCTTCCTCCTTTCTTTTATGCTTTCTTTTAGCTGGTTCTGCTTCAATTCTTAGAGATATAATTACATGGGGTTTGTGTTCTGTGCAACCATTTTTTAACCTGTAACTAGCTATTTAGGAAATGGGGTTTTGGTTTTTGAATCTCTATAGATGAGATTTTGGTTCAAGTTTTATGCTTTGCCTCAGGGTTGGGTTCCAGTTCTTGACCCTGTTCCTGGGTTTGGACTAGGGTTTCCGTGGGGTTTTCACCAAGCTTTATTTAGTTGTTTTTCCTTTGAAGATACTTGTACTCGTTCTTCTTTCATGAGAAACAAGATGGATTTGCGTTAATGCTAATCTAATCTATTATTCCTTTCTGCTTTGTTACTTATTTTCTTTGAGATACTAGATGGTTTTACTTCATTTTTTGGGAAGAAATAATTAATTTAGTCTTTTTATTAAAATTAAAAAATTGGGGTGAACTGTCATTTTGGTTGCTGTACAAAATTAGGGAATAAAGTAGAAACAAAAACCGGATTGTTAACGATGGTGAGAAACAGTGGTGTTACTGATGCAACAAAGAAAGTTCGAATTTTTTGGGGAATGTAAGAAAGTATGGTCCCTTGTAATTGGAAGGGATGTACTATAATCTCGGATTTTGATATTCATTATTGTAATTGGAAGGGACGTTACTATAATCTTAGAATTTTGTTCTTATGCTACAATGGAAGCAGGGGCAAAATTTCAGCTCTTGAAAGTGTATCTTCATAATATTTGAGAAGAAGTTATTTCCCTAGTTTTTCCAATCTAAATTTGTTGTCATGATTGGAACATTCTGCAAAGCATGCATTTGTAACATTTTCTCTTTGAAACTAACAATTTGTTTCCACTTCCTTAATGTGAAAAGGAAATTATTCTAACTTTTTTGTTGTCTGGTTGGAATGTGAAACTGGTAAAAATGGGAAAACCTTGTGTTTTTGAACCCAATAGTATTTAACTAGTCATATTTATTTGATTTTTTTGTTATATGAAAAATCTAAGAAGCAGTACAATCGTCCTATGTTGATTTTGGGAGCAAACTTTTGTGCATGATTCATTAACTTTGCAAGACTCAAGGGGAATGTATCAGTCTGTACTTGTGTAGGGGGTATTGTGGTCACAGGTTATCATAATGAGATTTTGATTTCTTCCAAGTTTAGGTTAGATTTGGGTAACTGGATTTATGTTAATAATGTCAAATTGGGTAGTCTTTTGGATTTGCATTTGGTTGTTTTTCATTTGTTGACTGTTCAGGCATCTGATGTTGTGTATATATACATCTTATTCCTACCTAGGCTAGGCAGCTCGTGGGAAGTTTCTATTCTTTTGTACATACAGACAGAAGACAGGAATCTGGGATTTTGGGATATTCATCATGATCAAGAAGTCACCCAGTAGAAACCAAAGATCCAAAGGCCTCAGGGTAAAGCATGTCCTGCAAATTTGTGTGTTGCTTACTATCTGTTTCTGGTTAATCTACCAAGTCAAGCACTCTCGTGATAAGAAAAAGGAATTTGATGCAGAACGTGTCGATGGAATTCTGAAACTTGGGAGGAAGGACCTTCCTCGTATTGAGGATGTGCATAAAATTGAGAAACATGAGGAGGAAGAAGAAACTCTAGCAGAAGAGGAGGATAATAAGCATGAAGAGCAGCAAGATGAGGAAGCAAGCAAGCATGAAGAAGAGGATCAAGAAGAGATAAACAAACATGGAGAAGATGAACAGGAAGAAGTAAACAAGAATGATGAAGAAGAGCGCGAGGAAGAAGAAAACAATCATGAAGATGAAGACCAAGAAGAAGTAAATAAGAATGAAGAGATGGAAGCTGAGGGGAGAGGAGATGGAGATGATGAGGTAGATGAAAATGAGCAAGAAAAAGTTGCAGGGCAAGCTGATCATGCAGAAGATTTTGTCGATGAGGAGAATGAAGAGAAAGAGGGTCAAGAAGAAAATGAGAATTCATCAAATGATCAGAATCAAAAGGGAGGTGGCAGGATTTCCCATGAGGCTAGAGAGGAACATTACAAGGCAGATGATGCTTCTAGTGCAGTGTCTCATGATGTTCAAATTATTGGTACTGAAAATGAGAAATTAGGTACAGAAAAATCAGATGAGAACTCCACAATAATTATTATGGGGGCAGAGAATGAAGCCAATAAAACTGAGGAAACAGCTGGTCATGAAAACAATTTGCAGTTGAAATCAGAAGAAGAGAAACACACAGAAGCTGGCAATTCTTTGAACAACACAATTGCAGAAGAAAAGGATCACAAGATTAGCTCATACAACTCTGGAAACCACTCACTTCCAAATGCAACAAAGGCAGCTGATTCCAATGATGTAGCAAGGAGTAAAGAATCCACAAAGAAGTCAGCAGTAGTAAATGCAGAAACTCTTGATTCAGTGCAGAATGGAGTAGCAACAACATCTGTTTCAAAGGAATCACAAAATACAACAGAAGCTGCTGTAACAACGGGAGAACAATCAAACCAGCAAAGTATTGAACTAGAACAGGCCAATAACTTGTCATCTAGCAGCAATCAGTTAGATGCTAATACCACAGTTTCCACTAAAACTGAAAATGCAAAGGCTGCCACATCGGAGATCATTAAACCAAATGCAACAGCTGAGGGAGGGAATAGTTCCGAGTCTTTAACAACCAAGGAAACCACTGGTGCAACTCAGAATGAGAACTCAGAAGGTAACCATGGATTGGGTGGAACAGATGAAAGCACTGACCTTTCCTCCACTAATGCGACCATAGATGAAAGTCAACATGACCCCATTGATTCTTCTGAATCTACCCTCCCCCAAGATGAGGAAGATACTCGTGTTGATCTGAGTACACTTCCAGATACTCGAACAGAAGGGAGCAACATTGATTACGCTGCAGCAGAATGAGTATGATTAAAAATAACAACAGAGTTTCTTTTGAATCCTCCAAAGTTGTATATCATCTCATTCCATTTTGATACAAAGACAGGTAAACTTTGCGGAGTGCTTCTACTCAACTTGTATCAAATCGTGTTTAGAGAATAGGTTTTACCATTGGTTGCTAAACGTAGGCTAGTTTATGTCATCAGTGATCTAAGCTATGTAATCTGCCGCAACTTCCTTTGTGTCCATTTTTACTGTCTTCTTTTTTTGTTGCCGACATGGTTTTCTGTGCTGTTCAAGCCAGTCAGTTTAGGGATTGACTCTCTTATCTTTTTGGGTGCATCCAATGACTTTTCTGAATCCACCATCCAAGACCTGAACTTTGAAATCTAGACTTGCCACCATTTGTGTCCAGATTTGAACTCAGAAATCTAAACTTGCATATTAAAAGTTCAGGTTCTTAATTATTGAAAATAAGTTGGATAATGTTGAAATGAATTTGAATGCGTTTCTAAAGAGCAATCCTACATGAGATGCCCAATTATTTAGCACCAGGGAGCTTAATGGTCACTTTTTTGATAAAAAATGTTAGTGCGTGAGGTCTGAATTCAATATTCAATTATTATTTTTTATTTTCAAAAATTTCCTAAGTTCAAAAAAAAAAAAAAAATTTCCTACATGAGATGCCCAATTTCCTAGATAAAAAAGTTTATTATGGCAATCAATAAATTTTTTTATAGAAAAAGAATAGATTTACAAAAATATTAAAAAAAAGAATATTTTGTCAGTCTCGACTGTACGCATCCAGCTCAAAAATGCTGTTAGTTATCTGCCAAGCCAACTCATGGGACTCATCAACAACTCAAAACGACAACAACTTCCACATTAAACGACAATATTCTGACCCTGCTGTCTCAACTCTTTCCTCAGCTTTCCTGAAAACGGCTGGCAAGCATCCATACTGAGGTCCATGGCAGCAGCTAGTGCAACAAAAGCTGCGGCGTCCTCCGTGCACGTCACGTGCCGCACACCGACCTCCACCACTGGCTTACTGCACTTGTCCTCCCCTTCCACCGTCGACGACATAACGAAACCACCGTTTGAACTCTGCTGCAAGAAACTGAACCCAAAGTCGGATCCGGACCCAGAACCAGGCCTCGATCCTGGCCTCGACAGAGATCCGAAATCGCAGCTGCCATGTGGGGTATTTATGGGGGTTTGTACATTAGTGGTCGTATCAATGGTGAAGGTCCCGCCTTGTTTGGTGCTGACAGTAGAACTGGCGATGGTGCTGCTGGTTGCGGTGCTGGCGATATCGTCGTGAAAGAGATCAAATTTATAACCAACGGCGGCAGAACCACCAGGCTCCCGCCATGTCTCAAGACGACCCCAGGGCTTCCACGTGCCACCGCCTGGCCTGAGAATCAGCCACCCACCGGGGTTAGATCGGCTGACCCGATTAGAACCAGGTGACGGAACATATGGGGTGACCATTGATGCCATGGCAACCGGCGAACCAGAGAGATCGTGGATGGTAACCGACCACCCCTTTCTCTCTTTTGAATATTGATCATTCTTTGCTTTGAATGAGGATAGCCATTTCCTTGAAGTGCTTCGTTCCGCCATTGATGATCTGTAAAAAGAGTAAAAGAAAGGATTAAGCTTTCGGTACAAATCGAAGTCGATTTCAACTATCTATCTTAGGAAACCAAAAACACTACATAACAAAGTTTCATTATGCATGTAATACAGTGACTTTCCTCTTTTTGATTCAATTTTCTCGCGAGCCAAACAGAAAAGTATGATTTATTACTAACCTAGAAAGCAAACTGCGATCGCTGGAGTTCCTGAATCCAAACTTGCAAGTGAAAACTGCCTGCTTATCACTCCCCTGAACCTGAAAAACCTGAGGACTGCACTCAGGCTCACCGCCGAACTGGAAAACATATCTAGGGTCCGGCTCCGCCCGAACGATCAGATGCACCTGCGCCGACGATCCCTTCTTGCTCTTATCGTCCCCAACAGCAACCCACCCGTTGTGAAAAACAAAGGGCCTAGATTCCGCCCCCCGGAGATCCAACGGAATAGTAATCTTCCCCAATAACTTCCCGGACGCCAGTCCACATGAATTCCCATCAGGATCAGCATATACCCCGATTTTTAACCGGCAATTCTTACTCCCTTTTGCGTTGATCTCATCGAGAAGTGTCTTGTTCAGACTAAAGCAGGCGGCAAGGGACTTGTGGCCTTCTGGGTGGTCTCTATCCTCGGCGACCTGGATTAGAGGGGCGGCGGCGACCTGGTTAGGGAAGCCCTTGAGTTTGATCTTGCAGTGACATAGGGAGGATGAAGGGTGGACTCTTGAGAGAGAAGGCTTAGGAGATACTGGTAACTTCACGGCCAAGTTACCAACTAGAAGCCGTACAAAAGGACACGGATCCATTGCGGTGGTGGTGGTGGTGGTGGTGATGGTTGTACCGGCAGCCCAGCAGTGGTGCTGTATTGCTTGTGGTTGGGATTTTGGGCAGGGAATATAAAGGAGTTGCCGTTGCCGACTAGGACCATTGAAATGGAAAAGAAGAGGAAATCTGCTTAACGGGACTGATCGAGCTCCAGCCTGTCACCCAGCTGGGGGATACCATACTCAAAATGGTGGGTAGATTCTGTGCGGTCAAACTTATTTCAAATTGTGATACTCTCCGATTATGCCGTCAATTTAAAAAAATGTGTGTGTATGTGTTTTTTTTAATACTTAGCGCACTTAAAAAATATTATTTGGAAATAGAAAAAGATAAAAATAAGATAAAAAATACCTTAATGAATCAGATGCTCAATCCTTTGTTGCCATGTCATTAGACACTTAAAAATTATAATCTTAAAATTTTTTTAAAAAATATTTCTTTAATGACATAAATATTTAAAAAAACTATTTACCAGCTTTACCTATACAAAATTAAACAAAAAAAGTTTCAAAATTATATTTTTTAATAAATTTCAATTGGAAAAGAACTCAAATATCCTAAATTTTAAATATAAAAGGACATTGTTTTAATTTTTTTAATATTTTATTAAAATAATATTATTTAAAATATTTTTTATTTAATTTTTTACAAATCTAGCTAATAAATATTAATCTCTTAAATATTCAAGCTAATTCGCCCCCAAAAAATTCAAACTGTGGTCCCCTCCTACCATGCCATTAATTTTATACAAATGTTTTATAGTGCACTTAAAAATATCATTTTAAAATTTAAGAGGACAAAAATATCTTTAATGAAACAAAAATATATGAATATTTATTACTAATACAACTGTATTTTTGTCTTTTTTTTACTCAAATATGATTTTTTAATCATGCTTTTATATATTATAAAATTCTTTTACTGTTCAAAGTTTAAATGTAAACAAATTATCAAGTTTTGAAAAGGAAAAAAAAAGCATCTTTATTAATTCATGAATGTATGACGATTTATTAATATTTTACCTTTTCATATAAACCAAAATAATAAATTTTTCTACACTGAAGTAAAAAACATTAATTTCAATATTTATTTAATAAGAAAACATTTTTTAAGGCAAAAGTAGAATTATTTATAATAAAAATTATCAATATTTTATAATATTTTTGAATTAAAAAATAAAAAATTTGTAATCAATTAAATTATAATATTTTTAATAATTTAATTAATTAAAAAAATTTCTCTTTACTTTGTTTTTCCTCTTAATCTAAATATATAATTTCAATTCAAATAGTGAACTTTTTCAAAAAAAAAAGTACGGATACGGGAAGATCAATAATTTTTTTTTTTGTAGTAGGGAAGATCAATAATTAAATACACATGAATTGATGTAGTTAAGTTGTCTACAGTAGAAGATTCTTATTTAATTTAGGGCGATTTCACATAAAGAGGAAAGAGAACTGGCGCAAGCAAAGTGTTTCTGTGAATGTGAACGAAGATTAAGTGCATGGACATGCGTGGGTCCACATGAGAGCGGGATGAGCTGGCACACAATCCGCACGTACTACAAAGGGTTCATCATCGATGATGCAAAACTAATTCGCATGCGCTGTCGTTTTCCTACCACTAACTTTGTCGTTTTGCTGACCTTCGTTGGGGCTCTTTTCCCCCACCCACGTATAGTGTGAACCAAGCAAGAGCTGTCGGGTACAACTGGTTCCCAGCTGTGTCCAGTCCCACTCGGACACAAGGTTGGGTTGGACCAGCGGGTCAACCCGTCTATCTGACAACCACACAATTTTTGTCCGGCGGCTAGGTCCCACTTTATCATTATCGCTGCTTAATCACGTTCTTAAATTTGGATTCAGACATCTTTCGTTTTCGTTGCAGTTTCTTTCGGGGGCAAGGGAGCTGCAAGCGTTGTACCTTAACTTGCTCATTGGTAGCAAAGAGATAGATTTGCACCCAATAATAAAAGAGGAGTACGGTGTTTTTATATTTAAATTGTATTAAATTATAAAATTTTAAATTTTCTTAATGCTAAAAGATTTTTTAATTTAATAACTTACTTTTTATGATTTATACATAAAGTATTTTTTTAATTAGGAATTTTAGCCAAAAAAAGAGAGTTTTGCCTTGTGTGTGTGTGTGTGGAGATGTTGGGATTCTTAGGTTTAAGATTGGAGGCTTTTTTTTGTTTTTTAAGATTGGAGATGTGGAGAGGGTTTTTTCTCTCTCTTTCTTTTTTTTTTTTTTAGTTGCTACTCGAGAGAAATCTAGATTTTTTTTTAATTATAGAATAAAATTATTCCTTTTGTTAAAGAAAAACCCTTTCTTTATTAGATGCACAACTAACTCATGTCATTTTCGTCATCTTTTGCGAAGGAAATTATATATTTCTCTAAATTAAAGTTCTTTTTTTTTTTTTTTTTTGGATAAAATGAGCATTTTGTTTATATAAAGAGAAATTTTCCAAATATAGTTATTTTTCAAGGGATAGCAGAAATTAAACTCCAGCAAAGACCCCCAGCTTTTACGCATTAGAAGTGAACCAATTAATCCAATTTCATTCGGAAAAGAAGGGCATTTGGGCCTAACTTTACTCAACTGCTAGTTCATAGAGTTGATTTATTTATTTATTTATTTATTTTGGGCAAAGAGCGGGTGCATTTGCCAGTCCAGACTGGCTGAATTGGCAAAATTTGACCTCGAGGCTGGAAGGCCTAGGGTGAGCTTTTGCCAGTTTGGCTTATTCGGACTGGCAAATTTTTTTGGCCTTTCTGATATAAAGATAACTGAGATTCAATCATGCATTTTTAGTATGGTTGGCACCAATCATACCGCGTTAGGCCAATCTAGTGTAATACAGACACTACAATTAATACTTAGTTTTCATGTTGGGTAGTTTGGAAGGAAATTGTCACCTCTCATTTTAATCACATTAATTATTGACTAATGCTGTCTTTAATGTTACATAACTGTCTGTAATTACATGATTCGTAGGTTATATCTAAATCTTACAGTTACTATTTGTTTAACAATAATGCTAATTAAGCAAGGCTTAAATAATTCAGTAACAAAGAGGAAATAAATCTGATTTTAATTACTCCGTAAGGGCAGGAGTAAGAAACTTATTAATACTGCTAATCATTTTATTACAACCACAGTCCATGACTGAAGAGATATGGTAATACTGAACTAATGAGGTACTGGCTCTTATCTGTCTAAAATAGTTCTTCAGAAACAAACATGACCAGAAGCTGATGAATTAGCAGAATTAATCTGATCATTTACCCCTCATATTTGGGATGGATTGGTGGATGATTCGATCAAAATCTCACTAATTTGCCTTCCAACATTCTTCTTTAATATCAGCAATGCTGCCCTCAACTGTTCTAACTCATGCAGTCCAAGTTCATCAATTGGTGCAGTCCACCAGCACTGCCTCCTTGTATCTTTCTTAATTTGGTCCAGCTCGTCCCCATGCTTTTTCTCAGCTTCCAACTGATTAACAAGCTGTGTTAGATAGAGATTAAGTTCATGAACACTGGCATTGCGATGAGCTTCAATGAGTTGATGACTACTAGAGTTCTTTGGAGGAGGGTTTCGAGTCAGAAAGCGATCAAAGAGGGACTCAACCTCAGGATGGCCAAAAGAAAATGGCTTGCTGGCTGGGGAGAAGACCACTATTCCAATTTCCACCCCACAAAGAGTGCAAAGCTCACTAGCCTTCTTGAAAAGTCCTGCTCTTCGCTTAGAGAATGTTACCTGGAGATGGTTTTTCTTTGGTATTTTTTCAATTGGAATCTTCTGACGACCAAGGCTAGACTTCTTCACCATAGCTAGACAACTCAGAACTCAAACTGAAAAAGAAAGTTTCAGAAAATGCTTAAAGCTCTTGGTTAGGGCTGAAAATATGATTGGGTTGGAGATTACATGTAGTGTATATATATAGTCTTAAGCTAGGAAAAATATGGTCGTCATAATTGATAATTCTGTTTTGCTTTATATGATATTAATAATCCAAGATTAATTTGTGAGTTACAAAATCTTTTCTTCTTAATATATAATTAACAAGGAACTAATTACAATTAACTCTAACATTTACATCTACTAGTAAGCAAGTGTCGCCTTGTAAGTCATCTCAAAAGTTAAAGTTTTAAAACGTATTCCCTTAAGATTGATCACCTAGAGAAGGATTGCTCTCAAAGCACATGAAAACTGATTTGGGAATACTTTGAACATCCAAATCGAAAATAAAAAAAACTAATTGCAATTGGTTGGCAATACAAAGAACATTTTTGATTTTGGAAATGAATTACTCTTTATGTATTACGAACAAAAATGCTATGATTGATAGTTTGATACATATTGCGAACCATTGACTAGTAGTATTCTCTTTCATTTGGAAGTATGAAGGTTCTGTGTTCAAGTTTTGGATATTCTTCCAAAAAAAATTTAGCAGGGTTACATTAAGTTGAAATGTCACACTAGTTTAACGTGTAGCGCAAGGTTTTTCAAGATAGACTTTCATTTCATGTGCATTTTTGGTAGATTATTGATCCTTACAATCTGCTCAAAACATGGATAACTTTTTTATATATATTTGGAAATATTATTAACCCTTTTTACCAATTTTGATCATCTGGATTCAGATTTATCATGTATTACTAGGACACAGAAACAGTGATTGGGTAGAACCATCAGAACATTTCCAGATCAAATCCATGCTGTAAAAAGAAAAAATCCTGTATATTTGGAAACAGGAAGGAGAATGACGGGGGAGGGAGAAATACCTCGTACCTGTTTACTATCAAAGCTGTTTGAAACAAACCAAATTCAAGTTAATATTGAATCAATGCTTTAATTTTCTTCAATGATGCAAGTTGTCCCATGGTATAGCAACTTAAACACGGAACCTATGAAACTGAAGAAATAAAAGCAACGTAAATGCATTAAGTTAAAAGAAAAAATGGCAGTTTTTTTAACAATTATTTGCAGAAATGCACTAACATATTTTAATTACATATCTTAATCTCTTTTCTCTATTATTATTAGTTTTTTTATTTTTATTTTAAATTGCACAATAAAAATAAGTAGAAAATCCTCCTCTATTTCTTTACGCGTTCCACATTACCCCAGTTATTAACATATATGATTGCTAGATTTGATTTTGATTTTTTTTTTTTTTTCAGAATCTTGAGTTAGTTCCCCATAGCTGCTTTTTTAGTATAATATAGGAAACTATCCATCCTCGTTACACAACTTCATAAACTGATTTGGTATAATATCATAGGCGGATTTATAAAATCCTAAATCATTAACAATCCATCCAACTCTCCAATTGTCAAAAGGTGACAGAGATCAATAATTAAAGGACATGTTGATAGGTTCTAAGAATTATATATCAACCTCAAATGATCCCTTCATCCGTAACTTTCTTTTCCTAGTAAATTTTTCACAATCAAGCTAGGAATTGATATCATGATTGAAATGAAAAGAAACATACTAAAACATATATGCCTCTTATTTATCATAGCTTTTGTAGCTTAAATTTATGTAAATTAATTAGTTTTTCAAACCAAATAACATATTATCAAAATCCAATCCTGAGGCATATTACAAACACAACAACAATACAAAAAATAACAATGTGTTCTGTGGAGAAAATTAATGCTAATTACTCAAACCCAAACTAAATTTTAGAAGAAGCCGCGGCCAAATCCTGGATTGAAGCCAGGAGGAGGCATCAGATGGTTCATGTTCATATTTGGATTGAACCCTACATTGTTAACCATGTTCTTACTGGGGTCATAAGGAAGAACTCCTGGGCAAGTACTTGGATTTCCCATGTAAAACTGCTGCTGCTGCTGCGGTTGCATTGGTGGTGGTGGTGGTGGCGGCGGAGCTGTGTTCTGGATGAGAAGCTTGTCTGCTTGCTTTGCCACATTCTTCTTCAACTCTTCCAATGCCTGCCTCAGTTGCTCCAGCTGCGTCAGATTGAGTTGGTCGATCGGATTCTCCCACCAGCACTGGCTCTGGCTTGCCTTCCTCATCTGGTTCAGCTCTTCCCCACGCTTTCTTTCAGCCTCCAGTTGGTTCGTCACCTAAAAACCCATAACTTAGTTGTAATTAATTATGATTCATTTTTTAATCTTAATTATGATTGAATTAATCAAAGAAGGAATCAAAACCATAACACTGTTTGGGTAAATACTATTTTTAAGTTCTTGATATTTAAGATTGCATGCAAAATTATTCTCCACCTTTAAAACTAATAACTTATATATTTGAATCCTTAAATACTTTGTTAAGTTTTGTAATATAATTTTATTAGTTTTGTTAATTTAAAAAAAATATAAAAGTTAATTTCATCCAACCTTCGCAATCCATTGAGATGACGTATAAACATTTTGGGATGAAAAACATCTAATTATATTAGATTTAATTTATAAAAAATAATATTTACAATATATAAAATTCAATTTTATTTTTCTCCAAACATCACGATATTTAACTATTGGGCTGTGTCTCAAATATGCATTTGACATCTTGGATGCACTCTTTAAGTTGAGATTAAGGCTTTCTTTTTCTTAATATATTTTATAGTTTGATTTAAGAAGGCTACTGAATGGAATAGTGGAAATGATTAGAAAGGTTCTAAAGGTAGAAAACTACTTTGCATATGACCCTAAAGTTTGAGGACTAAAATAACATTTATACAACAAAAAATGGTATTACCTGAGTGAGCTGCATGTTGAGTTCCCGGACGCTAGCGTTCCGGTGAGCTTCAATGAGCTGCATGGTGCCGGAAGCTTGAGGAGGACTTCGGCTGACATAACGTTCAATCAGCGTCTCAACTCCGGGGTGGCCAAAAGAGAAGACCTTGTTTCCGGGAGAGAAAACAACGACAACCACTTCAGCACCACAGAGAGTGCAAAGTTCACTGGCCTTTTTGAAAAGGCCAGACCGGCGTTTCGAGAAGGTTACTTGCAGATTGCTGTCATTATGCATTTTCACCATCTCCACCTTTTGCCGCCCCTTACTCTTCCTCGCCATGGTTGAAGCAAAAACAGAGGGATATTGGGATGTAGATGGGAGGCAATGATTTAGTATTTGTAGGGTATTCTGGGATGAGATCCGGAGTTTCTCGAGGAGTGGAAAATTATCACGTTTTGGGTGGAATTCTTTGCATTTCTGTCAAATTAAATGATATACTTGTTTAGGAGCTTTGAAGATCTCTTTGTGATTAACATATATGGTATGAACATCAAGAAAAATGAAAATGCAATGGTCCTCTTGTTGGGTACTGACCCTTTTTCCAATTCATCAACATTGAGGAATTTCTTTGGCAATCCGCTACAGCTTGGATATGATCTTCTGGTCAAAAAAGAAGAAAAGTTCAAGAAGTTGTCTGCTAAATTATAAATGGTTTTAGCTAATGGCATGTTGTTATTATTTTTTAATATGTTATACAACAGAAAATAATTTTCTCTTTCCAAATTTCTCTTCACTCATCTCGGATGAATTTAAAATTTTCAAGATAGAGATTTAAATTCTTTACGTCTAAAATGTCCCTTAAGGGATCTAATAGTTTAATTGATGTGGATTTAGCTTCACCCTTATATGCAAGCAACTAATGAAACCTACAATTATTGTTAAGGATTGTATGAAGTTGAATAGAAAATGGTAAAATGATTAAAATTGCGTTTTTGATGATAGAAAATAGTATTGTACCGTTCCATTATGGTCAAGGAAACTTAGTAAGGGTTGTATGTGTATCCGCTCCATACAAGGAATACAAATTTAGCCTTGAACTATCAGGGAAAATCTACAGATTTGGAAAAGTTCCACCTGTTCCAGGGACGTTTCAACGGTCAGGAACTGGAATTTAATAAGCAAATCTATATTGATAAGATACATGAATAACCGGAGGAAGCTGGATATTGGCAAGATTACAATCTTATCTACTTCCACCATTGAATTTGGAACGTTTAATATAGCATTCACATAGAGAGAAATCATGAGGCCTGAGCATTATAGGAAGTTCTTTTAAGCTCAAAGATAAGGATTGCTCAAGCAAACAGACATCATTTCTGACAAGCCCCTCTAGTACTAGGGTATTGAATGAAAACATTCGGTAACATTTAGCAAGAAAACTTTTGTTTTTATTAATCGAATCAGAACGTAAGTTACACTTTCATGGTATTGTTTCTGCAGGGAAGATTCACATGATGGTCATGTTTTATCAGCAATGGTCAGGTTTTGGTTTCACAAATATGCAGATGCAGGTAGTTCTCTAAAAGCCAAAACCAAAGAATGTACAAGAAACAGAGTTTTATGATGGAGTCACGGTGATTCATGTCAAGTTGGCTTTTGACATAGATATGCAAACCTGTGACAAATTATAGGGCCTGCAGTGATAGATCTTTTAGCTGCTGGGTATCCACCTCTGATGGTGCACGTGTGAGAGCACACTGAGCAGTAGTTGTTTTTGGGAAGGCTATTACATCTCGGATGGAATTTGCATCTGCTAACAGCATAACTAATCTATCCAATCCATAAGCAATTCCTCCTGCAACAGGAAGATAAACATTCACCGTTAACATTATTCTAGAATCAGGAGAAGTTCTTCAGATGCTTCAGATAAAATATGCCAAGCCAAGGTCAATTGATCAAAGTACTGCAAAAAGAGTATAACTGTGCTAGATGTAGATAAAATTTTAATGAAATCTTTGGTGCCAAGGTGTCTATACCATGTGGAGGTGCCCCCATGTCTAAAGCTTCAAGAAGATAACCAAACTTCTCTTCAGCCTGTCAAAACAGTAAGTTACAGCTAGGGTTACTAGAAAAAGAAGTGTGAAGTTGTGGGATCTCAAAGACAACAAACCAACAAAACCCAATCCATGCATGCTCCCACATTTATCAATTGTTTGTATTTAGCATAGTTTTGTATTAATGACTTAAAGGGTTCTTCTCACCTGTTCAGGGGAGATACCAATGATTTCCAAGACCTTTTGTTGGATGTCCCGTCTATAAATTCTCAAACTTCCTCCACCAATCTGACAACACGCAGAAGACAGCAACAAATTTAGTTATCATCTATGATAGGAGTATAACCAACTAGCTTGAACATTTTTAAAGGTGCACGCACTGCAGTAATGTAAATACCTCGACACCATTGTAAACCATGTCATAAGCAAGGGCACGTGCAGAAGAAAGATCCCCAAGGTCTTCAGGGTTTGGAGCAGTAAATGGGTGATGCAAAGCCTACAAAGTAACTAAATTTTCA
Source organism: Rubroshorea leprosula (assembly GCA_020521535.1). NCBI lineage: Eukaryota > Viridiplantae > Streptophyta > Magnoliopsida > Malvales > Dipterocarpaceae > Rubroshorea > Rubroshorea leprosula. Next base: position 1,088,717 of record BPVZ01000065.1, on the reverse strand, counting down.
AAAAAAAGAAAAGGTCTGCAAGAAGTGAAACTGGAAAAAACTAAGAGGATAATAATTTCAACAAAAAAATCATCAAAATAACAGTGACATGATGCAGACCTCAAGCCTCTGCTCTGAATCATTCCACTCAAACATTGGGAAATCAGTCACCCACAAGATTGAATGCCTGGACTAAAAATCAAAATTGAAGAAAATACCAGAGTCAGAGAGAACGCGAGGGCAGCAATTTATATCAATTTCATACCTAACAACCTAATGCAGGTCAAAAACTTACATGGTCAACCAAACCCAGTTCACTGGCTACAAAGAGCCTAAGTCGATCTAGAGTTTTGTTAACTGATATGTAATGACCCACTGCAAACAAGATCAGATCACCTGGTCTTGCTGAGCATCTTCTCAACAACTGCTCTCCCTTTGTTGGATCCAAACTAGATACTAATGCAGGAATTCCCTCGACTGCACCTGAAAAAAATATTACAACCATATTCACACATTAAAAACATCTATTTGTTGGAGGAGGAGGCAGAGTAAAGTGATAAGACTATTTTACCGTCATCCAACACCTTTAGGAAAGGTAACCCCTTTGCTCCAGATTTGACCGCTTCATTATAAATATCACCTTTCTTAAGAGCAGTATTTGAATAACTTTTAGCACCACATGGCACACATAAAGCTTTGACAATTCCCCCATTTTTCAGTGTGTCTGAAAAAACCCTAAAGGAGGACTCTGAAAAAACATCAGATACCTGCAGCTCGAATAGAATGGAAATAAAGACAGATTAGAAGCAACACTAAAGTCATAACTAGACAAATATGATTTATTAAAGAAGTGGAAAGATATTGTTACATTTTTCAACTCAAGATCAAATCTGATGTCTGGCCTGTCTGAACCATACCGATCCATTGCCTCAGCATAGGTAAGCCTTGGGAAAGGATTTGGCAGCTGAGCACCTTTAATCTCTAGAAAAACCTGCAGTGTATAAAATGAATCTCCAGAAAAATCCTCAAAAAGGGTGAAGTTACAAGAATTATTTGATCATATTACAAATGCACTAACCTTCCTGATTAAATCTTCATTGAGCTTCAGCATATCCTCCAAAGGAGTGAAAGCCATTTCCATATCAAGCTGTGTGAACTCAGGTTGTCTATCAGCTCTCAAATCTTCATCTCTAAAACATCTGAATAGCACAAAGTTCAAAAAATCAAAATCAAAATGAACTTTGTCAGTTAATTGTCCCTGTCCTGACATAAGATGGCAGTGACTAAAATCAAAATGAAAGTTGCAACTTATTGTGACCCTATCCCTGTGTAAGGTAGCAGAATCTAAAATATCAACAGCTCCTAGTTATTTGCAGTAAAGGATGTCATCAACCCCAATACAATGAGCTTAAAATTGTATATCACTACACCAGCAAAAAGCAAGAATATTTAATAAACAGAGTTTCTCCCCAGGACCAGGACAAGGATCAGGATCATTTATTCTATTTATTTTGGATATTGAAACAAAAACAGAAATGGGACATATTAATAAATTAGATGATTGGCAAAAGGCAGAACAAAAGCACCAATTGAACCAGGAAACCAATGTGAAAATACTGTAACACTTCCAAGTGCAGAAACTTACCTAGCTATTTGGTAATATTTATCAAATCCAGAGACCATTAACATTTGTTTGAAAAGCTGTGGACTTTGAGGCAAAGCATAGAACGTTCCTGGCTTCAAAATACGAGTTATAGAGTGAATCAGACCCATCACCCATGAAGAAAGTATACCAAGTAACAAAAAACTATAAAGATCAAGCACAACAAATGGAAGCATACATCTTTGCAATTCATTTATGCATTCAGTAGAAATCTTCAGTGATTTAGCCACAAAGCAATTAGAAATTGTCAAGAAAAGAACATTCAAATATGAAATAACCATGAAAAAATTGTATCAATATTTTACAGATATTAATAAACCAATTTTACAGGTGGCTGGGTAAGTTCTGGATACCTGAATTCTTGAGGGCACTAAATAATCACGAGCACCTTCTGGAGTAGATCTAGAGAGCATTGGAGTTTCAATCTACCTTATAAACATGAAAAGTCAGAATAATAAAAAGAAATAACTGAATGACCAGAAATAGAGGCCTTTTTTTTTTTTCCTTTTTTTTTTTTTTTTTTTTTTTTTTTTTTGTGTATAAAACAGACTTCATGGGACAATACCTCCACAAAACCATGTACATCCTCTAGATACCTTCGAATAAGTTTCACCACACTATGACGCAAGATCATGTTAAAATTCATTTGATGCCGGCGTAAATCAAGACATCGATATCTACCAACATAAATTTAAGTCTATCAGTGTGTCTCCTAGCAATACACATTAATTGAACACACAGAATAGCAATTAGCATAAGAGAAACATCCACTGGCCAAAAAAAATAAAACAGTTGAAGAAGAGAGTCAAAGCTTTTTAAGTTAGGAATGAGATAAAAATACATAAGTCCCAAAACAACCAATGTTACCATCATACCAACTAGTCTAGTGCATCTTTTTTCATGACTAAAAACAGAAACATAAATTTAAGAAAGAGTTTTATGCAGTTACCTCAAACGAATTTCCTCCTTAACAAAATCCTTTGCATCATCAGCAGTTGTGACTAAGAATGGAAGCTTAGATTTCACAGCATTTAAAACTTGAACATGCTCAGCAGCAACCTGACACACATGATTCATAAAAATATAACATGAAAAAAAAATTACAAGCCAATAAGAATATATTAAGGGTTTGCAGAAAATCAGGATATTCTAGCATTTAAAATGCTAGGACTGATAAAATTATTTTAATACCTTTAATGAATCAACATACAAAAAAGATTCATCAAGGCTATTAAAATAATTTAATAAGGACTTTTGACATTTTAAATGTCAGGTGGTCCTAATTTTCACTTTTCTCATACATTAATAATAACAAATACATGTTGATGGAATGATATTTACCTCTATTGAGCCAGTTTTCATTTTCTTATTGACAGACTCGCTTGGCCTAGACCTTACAACACCTTCAACAGCAATCACATATTCAAGCCTCAAGTCCTTAATAGTTGAATGAGCAACGGGAAACTCATCTGGAAGCGTTGTAACCTAAGGCAACAATACCATTACCCTTTTTTTTTTTTTTTTAGTGGACAAAGAACTTTACTAAAACCAACTTCATAAAAATTAACCATCAAAGGCTGCAAAGTTTAGAAAGCATATTGAATCCATTTCTTTTAAAATTAAAACAAATAATTGCCAAAAGCATCAGCTTTCCAATAGAACTGCAGCTTAAGTATAAAAATTTACTCTTGACCATTTTTAATCATCACATATACACCAATAGTGATACGTTTATACCTGAACAATGCCAGTCTGGTCTCTAAGATTGACAAACGTGAGGCCACCATGGACCCGGTGGAGAGCAACCCATCCACAAAGCCGAACCCGGGCACCCACAGCATCGGAGGACAATTCACCACAAAAAGCAGTGCGGGAGACCCACTGCAGGGAGTCGTTGAGAGTAACAGGTGGTATTGGATTTGGGGTTTCAGCAGTAGCAGAAGAAGGAGGGGGCTGGAAACTGGAAGCAGAAACAGAGGAAAGGCCACGGTTGCTCCTGGGAAGAGCTCTTGGAGCTTTGGTAAGAACAATGGTGGGGAAAACGGAAAGAGGTCTGGCGCGAAGGAAGAGGAAAGGGAAGGACTTTAGCAGCAGAGACATCTGAGAGAGGCTAAAGAGAATATTTTTCTTGCTTCTGAGGAAACAGAATACAACAGAACAGAAGAGGGGTTTAAGGATTGAGATTGAACGGATTCTGTCCGGATAACCCATTATCTTAACCGGGTCAGTTTTGGATCCTCCAGCGGGTCGGGTATTGTTGAAAATCAAACCCTCACCTCTTCCGGACTCAAGATAATACCACTCCCTTGAACCCTTTTTCCCTCTGCAGTCTTCTGGGGTGCATGCGTTTCGGTAAAAACCGGTGTTTTCTGCTAGCAATTATCGTCAATTTCTTTACAGAGCTTTGCATTGGCATTGTTGAATCTAGGATTAGAGGGGGTTTCTTTCTCTTTGAAGTTCGGTAATCGAAGATTTCAGCTTTCAGAACCAAAAATTGAGTGCGCGGTTCAAGGAATTATGGAGATGCAGGTAAAAATGGAGTAGTTTAGAAATTGGGTAGTTCTTCTTTTTGAAAATTATTGGTCTTTTACACCCTTTTCTTAGGTAATTGGTTATTTTCTTTGCATCTGTTGGATGTTGTTTACTTGGGAGGAATTGGTTCAAATTGAACTTCTCATTGAACGCCCATGTTGTAGAAGATATTGAGAGGACCAAGGATGTAAAGTTTAGTGTTTTTAACCTTTATAAATGCCAAAGTACTTCTCTTTTCAATTTAAGAAGATTGTGGTCTTGCTTGAAGAATAATGGAGGAAAAAAGTAGTTACTCCTTAATTACTTCTGTGGTTCGGAGAAATATTGTAGATAAAGATATTAAGAATTGTTGTGCCTGATTTAGAAGATACAAAGATTCTGTGAGTGTAATATAATGATAGATGATATTATTTTGTTGTTATTTCTTGTTCCCATTGTTCATTTGTGTTAATGTTACAGGCAGAAAAAGCATGAGTAGCAGTTTCATATAAAGAGAAAGGAAGTGAACTCCTCTCCCCTCTTGTTTTCTGCTCTTTTTCCCTCGGCTTCTTGGTGCAAGCATACCATACCTTGGCTGAAAAACTTTGTTTGACTTCCTCCTTCCATACTATATAGATCCACCTTGCTTTCTCGCAATAGTCCCTGCTATTTCTATATCTTTTAAATTCTCTACTCCAGATTTGGTTCCAGACATGAAAAATGGACCCTTCAATACCCCAAAACCTGGATGAGTACTCAGCGTCAGCAACAACCATCACGTTTAACAGCCCAATCCCTCTACTCAGGGGGCCCATTCCTGCTGGTCCACGTGATGATCCATCATCTGGTTCTTATCTCCTTGCCTTTAAAGATCCCCAGTCCTGGGCCACTGCATTCTCTTCTTGCAAGGCTAAAATCTTAGCTCAGTGTGAGGAAGGTGCCAGGATTGGGTGTGCCATTAGTGCATCAAAGAAGTGCAAGCCCCCTTGGTGGCACAATTTGATTGGCTGGAAACCAATGGACTTGAAGGAAAGAGAGAGGTGCGAGGATCGTGAACTGGAGGGTTGTTTGGTTGCTGCAGAGGAGAAGTGCATTGGTTTTGCTAAGGAGAGGTGTATGAGGCCATTTTTGGATGCAAGAATTGCCATGGGGGAGAGAGAGATTAGAAAGAAGGTGGTTAGGAAGTTGGTCTGTCTTGCATCAATGCCGGGAGAGAGTACATGGCGTGATGTGATTGGATTGGATCAGTTAGGTAAATGTGAGCTTGGAATAACAAATTATACGGGTAGTGAGTTGCTCAGCTCTAGTTCCCAATTTGAGTGTCTTTTCAAATAAAAAGCCGACAGAGGAGTAAAACACATATGCTCAAGTCGATAAGGCATTTTTAACTGAAAATTGGAGAAGTTGAGGATACACTCTTGAGGTATGCTCAATTGAACTTCACTTCTCATTTTGGCATGCAAAAGGATTAGAGCAATTGCGTGGTAATGTTGGTTGTTTAGTTGATTAGATGATATTTACAATGTTAGAGAAGTGGGTTAGAATATGCATTGGTAGTCAAATCAGTTTCTCCATTTTCTTTAAAAAGTGTTTGCTTCTGGGCCACCGTTTGTGGTATTTGGTATTATTTACATGCAAATGTTCCTTTTGCTGCAACAAATGATCATCTCTCTCATTCGCATATTGAGTTCTCTTGTTGATGATGACTATTTTGGTTGAGCTGTTAGTAGCAGGAAAACTAATTGATGTTTTGGTATTAATTAACAGTCTACCATGTCAAGACAGAATTGTCAAACATATCAAACTGCAGTTCTGGTTTGAAAAGGGATGTGAATTTGACTTTGAAAATTTCTTGAGGATGCAGGAGCAAGTGGCTGATGATGTCAACTTTCTCAGCATGTCTCTCTTTACCCCAAAACTTTCAGCAGATTGAGATCCAGCACGAAGCAACACCAAAGAGAAACAAGAAGCGGCATGAAGGATAGGAATTGAGCAAAGCAAAACCAAAAGTCAATCTTGCATGACACCATGATCGCAAAAATAGCCCAACTAGTACAGCAATTTATTCATGTACGACTTTCCAGTCATTATTGACGATGTTTTTTGCATCCTTCTAGGCGTCTTCTCTATGCGTGGACAAAAACCCAACCAACTCTTGACGCGTTTTCTAAAAACCATATTTCAAACATGTTGCCCCTGCTGAGCACCAAGCCGCCAACTAGCTTAATATTTCTCCATTTTCCACCAAGCCGCCAACTAGCTTAATATTTCTCCATTTTCCACTATTCTTATAGATGAGGATCACCTTTACCTCTATGATTTGCTTATGCCATAGATGAAAAATCTTGAGTTATTCTCAGAATCATATAGGATTCTTATGATATACACGACCGAATCAACAAAATGATAAAAAGTGAGCATGGCATTAAGCAAACAGTAATCATGACTGTTACCATCTGTTTACACCTAAAATAAACCAATAGGGTAAGGCCACGTGTTAAGGTAAAGCCCAATTATCAAGAAAATCAATAGGCTGGATTTGGGCTGGACTGGCTTACAATTTAACGGCCTAAATTCGCAGACAACAGAAATAGTAAAATAACACCATCTAAGATAAATACTAGCCCCAAAATTTGAACTTAAACACAAAGATAGATGATACTTACTAATGGATCTAAAATTTTAATTTTGGGTTATAATATTTTATGTAGCATTTTGATCTTAAGCTATATATGTATTTTACTTTATTTACTTAAGAGAAAAAAAATTAAGATATTTTAATATTAAAAATATCAAGACATTAAATAATAACCATATAATATATTTGATAAAATTGAGTTATATTATATTTTATATATTTAATGATTATAATTAAATATTTTAATATTTTTAATATTAAAATATTTTAATTATTTTATATTCAATAAATAATTTTTTTTATTTAAAAAGTTACGACAACTTTAATACTTCAAAGATTGTGGGCAAGTGATCTCGCTAAAAAGGATAAGTGGATCCTACAAGCGTGTAGGTCGTGGGCCAAAGTAAAACGTCGTCGTTTTAATTCATTTATTATTATATCACAATTCACATACTGTCATTCATAGCCCCATTCTCTTAACGAAGAAAATCAAGCACTGGTTTTTGGTTGTGTCTCGTGTATGTCAAAAACACGGCACGGGCTTCCTCTTCAATAAAGCCCTCCCTTTCTCTTGCCCCTCTCTTCGCCGGCAACGCCCAACTTTCCGGAATTATTTATCCGGCTCTGCTGATCGGTTCGATACAATCAGTTCTATTATTTATACGATTTGGGTTTCACACAGTTAATTTATTGGGGTGTTTTATTTTGATTGGTGCGGAATTTGGTTGCTTGAGGGATCGATCATGGAGGACTGTTCCAGCGGCGACGAGGCCTACGACTATTCCTCCGATCGAGATTCCCTTGACGCCATCGAGAATGAGGAACCCGATTACCCGGGTGTATCTTCCAAGAGCTCTTCCACCAAGGTACCATTTTCCCTCTCCTACTATGCACGTGAATTTTGTTTGGATTGTCGAGAATTTGATGACTTCTGGTTCATATGTCACTGTAAAGGATGGGATCTTGAAATTTTGTTTTCCTTTTTTGTGGGTTGCTTGTAAGATTGTGAAAGACGGTTGCTTTTGGGTGATTGGTTTCTGGGTTTTTAGGGTATGTCTGATTCAGAGTTGCGTGGGGTTTAAATTTGTGTGCTATTGCTCTGGTTTCTGTTGGTGGGGGTGGCTGGAGTTTTTTATGCCAGCAGTAGTGAATCTATGAAATGTTGCAAGCGGAGGAGCTGATTGGTGTTGGATTTTATGAATTATGTCACTGTTATTGTGAGAGTATCATATATTTTTTTTTTTTTTCTTTTTATAGATTCGTTTGGACTTTCTACATGCTCTTTCACCCATATCATGTGTGATTATTTGCATTTATGTCTGACGAATTATGGAGAGAGACCCCATCAAAGAATAAAAGAATATACAGTTAAATGTGGAAGGAAGAAGAAATTCTGTACATTGTTATACATCTATCCTTTGTGACCCTATGTGAAACTTACTTGAAGATTGGCTTTGCATTTACTGATCACCTTTTCTGATATTATGCAGGTCATTACAAAGGAATCTCTTTTGGCTGCACAGGTAGAATTTTTCATTCCTTATCCTTTTCATGCATGCACTGTTTTATATGTGTAGGATTCAGATGTTTTAATGTTGAATTGGGGGTGCTTTCATGCAGAAGGAGGACCTACGTAGCGTCATGGACTTGCTGTCTCTAAAAGAACACCATGCGCGGACATTACTTATACATTATCGTTGGGATGTAGAGAGATTGTTAACAGTGTTTGTAGAGAGGGGCAAGGCAAGCTTGTTTTCTGAAGCAGGTGTTTCTATGGTTGAGTGCCAAGAAACCAATTCAGTGCTGTCTTCTTCATGTACAATTATGTGTGAAATTTGTATAGAGGAGGTTTTGGGTGATAAGGCAACAAGAATGGACTGTGGCCATTGTTATTGCAATGACTGTAAGCCCCTCGCCTATCTTTTGTGCATTTTGATTGAAGTATGTGGAACATTACATTTACCAACATTAGGACACTTTTTAGTTCTTTATGATATCTTTAGCTTTTGTTTCAGGTACAAAACATACTTGAGTTACATTAATTTGCTCAATTGAATTTCTCAAATTGATATTTTTTTCCCCTTTCCAGGCTGGACAGAGCATTTTATAGTGAAAATAAATGAGGGTCAGAGTAAGCGCATTAGGTGCATGGCCCACAAATGTAATGCCATTTGTGATGAAGCTGTTGTTAGGAATCTTGTCAGTAAAAGACATCCTGATCTGGCAGAGAAATTTGATCGTTTTCTTCTTGAGTCATATATTGAGGATAATAAGATGGTTAGATGGTGCCCTAGCACACCTCATTGTGGAAATGCAATACGTGTTGAGGATGATGAATTTTGTGAGGTAGAATGTTCTTGCGGTTTCCAGTTTTGTTTCAGTTGCTTATCAGAAGCACACTCGCCTTGCTCATGTTTGATGTGGGAACTTTGGATCAAGAAGTGCCGAGATGAATCTGAAACAGTTAATTGGATCACAGTACATACAAAGCCTTGTCCAAAGTGTCACAAACCTGTGGAGAAAAATGGAGGATGCAACCTTGTGAGCTGCATCTGTGGACAAGCATTCTGGTCAATATTTTTTGCATTTCATCACTGTTTATGATAATTTCTTTTTTCCTTTTTAATTTCAGGCTATGATGTTTTACTATTGCCTCTCAACAAATAGTGGTTTTTTTTTTTTTTTTTGGATCTGTCCTAAATATATAGTTTTAACTCTCACAACCCTCATCATCAAGAAAAAGAGTGATATTGAGGCTGTTTGGCGAAGCTTAAAAAGCACTTCCTCAAAAAGCAAATTCATCTCTCACAAATTTGAAATTTTATTGGGGGGAAAGGCAAAAATTAGCTTTTAAAGGTGGTTTTAAGCAAGTTTGGAAAAGGCAATTATCTGTTCTTTATTTTTCATTTTAATCCCCTGCATCAATGAGGATGCTTCTGTTTGGCCAACTTGTTATGGCATTGCTGAATGTAAATTGCTTGACATAACATTTTACTGGAAGCATTTCTTCTTTCTGATGTATCTTATGTATTTTATTATTAATAATGGGACCTAAATTCTTATTTTTCAATTATCCTCTTGATGCAGTTGGCTGTGTGGTGGGGCTACTGGGCGGGACCATACTTGGTCAAGAATTGCTGGTCACAGTTGTGGTCGTTACAAAGAAGACCGCGAGAAAAACACTGAGCGAGCAAAGCGGGAGCTTTATCGCTATATGCACTATCATAACCGTTATAAAGCTCATACAGATTCCTTTAAGCTTGAAAGTAAGCTTAAGGAAACTATCCTAGAGAAAGTGTCAATTTCAGAAGAGAGAGAATCAAGGCTTAGGGATTTCAGCTGGGTAACCAATGGCCTCTACAGACTTTTCAGATCAAGGCGGGTTCTTTCATATTCATACCCATTCGCATTTTATATGTTTGGGGAAGAACTATTCAGGGATGAGATGTCAAATGACGAAAGGGAAATAAAACAGCACCTGTTTGAGAACCAGCAGCAGCTGCTTGAGTCGAATGTGGAGAAACTCTCCAAGCTTTTAGAGGAGCCATTTAATCAATATGCCGACGATAAAATTATGGAGATACGGATGCAAGTAATCAACCTGTCTGTAATCATCAATAACCTCTGTAAGGAAATGTAAGTAAAGCTGTTTCTGAAAGCTATTTAGTATCAATGAGTATTCTGAAATTCATACAATGAAAATAAAAACCTGCAGGTATGAGTACATAGAGAATGAGGTACTGGGTTCTATCCAAGTTGGTAACCATGGTATAGCTCCTTACAAATCAAAGGGTATTGAGAAAGCATCAGAACTTTCTGTCTGTTGGAATGGTAAAGTCAGCAGCACAGCTGATAAATTTCTTCCATCAGATTGTGGCACCAGTGGTAAGTCAGAACAAGACTTTTTTTCTTTTTTTTTTTTGGACTTTTATAATTTGGAAGAATGAGAAGTACTAGATATTTTGCACATTATGCCCAAAAAATATGACCACATGAAATAGTATTTGCTTGACTACTTTATTTAGCATTGAAGCTTCAATGGTTTTCTCATTCTTGTGTTGGAGCATTAATGATATATGCTTGGTAAGCTTTTTCTTATTTGCATGCTTTGGCTACATAAGTGAACTTTATATTTTTGGCCAACCATGAAGTTAATTTCTATCTATGATAATTGTTATTGACATTGGATATGTATTTCTAGAACTCACGTGCCTTATGCATGTTTTGTTGTCACAATGATATGCAGGAGGGACTTCTGAACATGATCAACATCCTGGGTTTGAGAGCCCGGATGACAGTGGTTGCCCTTCTCCAAAGCGTGCTAGAAAGGATAGCTATGGAGGTGCATTTTTTGATTTGAACTTGCCTGCTGAAGTTATTGACAGGAATTGATGCAGCAGAGGCTTTTCCTTAGATAAGTAAAGGTGTACAGCTCTAACTCGAGATTGCTTTCCAGAAGTGAATGATCATTTCTGAATTGAACGCCACCCTCCGCCCATAAGCTTCTACCTTTTTATGCCAGTATCTTTTTGTGACATTTATAAATTTCTACATATTTTTGAGACATCTTGGAAGAGGAATTTAGAATAACATGGTCTCTCAGGATTCTCGGAAAATCCAGAGTGTGTATAGCCTTTTGTTGAGGTTTCTATGAACAATATATTTACTTGTTAGTTGAACTCTAAACTTGAGACTGGAACAATGCTCGGATACATCTTTGGGGACAAGGACGGACTGAATTGGGGAGGCAATGGCTCCACTAGATTTGACAAAATCATTAAAATTTAAGTACTAACCCCTATATGGCACTTGTCACAAAAAGACTTTTAAGGAGTTTATTAAAACAACTTAGATAATCTTTAAGAGGTAAGATTGATTGATATTATTCAATGCTCTTAGTGATGAAGTTAATATTTGTCACAAAAGTTTTTTTATGGTAATAGAAAATTTGATATTATTAATAGATTATTTATAATAATTTTATTTGTTGCATAAGTTACAATTGAGTGATAAAAAAAATACATCACAAATGCAATTAAGTATCTGAGAAGAAATATTAAGTCATTAATTATTTAAATTGATATTGAACTAAAAAGGGTATTTTTATCATTACAACATATATTTGCAACAACAAAAAAAAAAAAAAAACTCATCACTAATGCAATATCCATGTTACCAATTATTTAAATTAATATTAAGCCAAGAGGGTGTTTGTATAATTATAACATATATCTTTGACAAAAAAAATTTATCACAAAAAATATATATAACAACTAATTTTAGTACCAAAATATGTTTTGTAGCTAATATTTAAAAAAATAAAATTTTGATAATAAATAAGTTTAAATACAATAGTACTTTTCAATAAAAAAATGCAATAGTACTTTGGTTTTACAAATATTAAATTAAAATAATTAATTGATAATCATTAATTTTAAATATATTCTTTAGTCAAATTACATAATTAACTAATATAAAAAG
>BPVZ01000065.1:1048833-1064877 GCA_020521535.1 Rubroshorea leprosula | reverse complement strand
TGTGTTGTCATTTTTTTTTCAAGTATGCATCTGATGTCTCAAGTTATTTGGACATGTCATCATGCTCTAGTTAATTAACGGGACATGTCACTGGATTTTTAACGGAGGGACTAAATTGGGGTCAAAATGGTAAACAATAGGGACAAAATCAGGGGTTTTTTGAGTTGAAGGACTAAGTTAGGGGTCTGTACGATAGTTGAGGGACCAAAATGAGGGTTTAACCTAAATAAAAAATTAAAAAGTAAATTATTTTTTTTTTCTTTTTCTTTCCCTTTCTCTTTCCCCTTCCCCTTTTCTTTCCACTTCGGACCTAGTAGTTGCGTTCCTTGGAACCCAGCATGCCTAGGTTCGATGGAACCTAGGCGTGGGTTCCTTAGAACCCATGCGTTGGGTTCAGTGGAACCCAGTGTGCCTGAGTGCCTTCAAACCCAGCACGCCTGGGTTCGATGGAACCTAGACCCGAGTTCCTTTGAACCCATGCGTTGGGTTCCTTGGAACCTAGGTCCTAGGTTCCACCGAACCCAGGATTTTTGGGTTTGAGTTCTGTTTTTTTTTTTCTTTTTTTTTTTTGATTGATGAAGATGAAGAATTGATTGATGAAGATGAAGAATTGATTGATGAAGAAGCAAGGTCAGAAAGTGGAAAGAGAAAGAAAGGGTGCTGCTGGGTTCGAAAGAATCCATGAGCAAAAAATTTTTAAATAAAATTTTGTTTTTTTAGTGAGTTTTATTGTTTGATGATGATGATGATGATGAACCTAATAAGAGTAAAAATTGGTTGAAATGAATAGATTGGTTGAGATATTACAAATCGGTTGAGATCTTAGGGTTTGCAGAGGGTTTGCGGAAGTTGAAGAAAGGGTAGATGAAAGAGAGGAAGGAAAATTTTTTTTTTTTTTTTTGGGTGGGACAAGTTGGAATGGCTGTGTTATTTATTTTTTGCCAACTTGGCAATTTTTTGTGTGATATGTAATGTTTCTTCTATATTTGGCTATCAATTAACTTGAAAAATTAACGGAATGACCAAATCAAGGTAAAAATAGTAAATAGTAGGGACTAAATTAGGGATTTTTTAAGTTTAGGGACGAAATCGTGGGTCTGTGCAATAGTTCAAGGACCAAAATGGGGTTTTAACCAAATTTATATTATATTTTTTTTATAAATATTGATTATAAATATCATATTATATTATATTTTTATATTTTATATTTTATTTTAATTGAATTTAATATAAAAATTTATATAAAATTAATTGCATATATCATAATTAATAAAATTTAACATATACTTTTAGAATATAAGATAAAAAATTTCAAAAAAAGAAGGCAAAAGAAAAAAATTTACCAAGAAAAGAAAAGTGAGGCTACTTGTCTAAAATAGAAGAAAATAAGGAACAATTATCAATGTAACACGAAAACAAACTCTCTTAATAGCTTCTCTCTTATATTATATAAGAAAGTGGATATCAAATTTTATTACAAAAAATTAAATAAAAATTATTTTAAAATTATATTATTTTAATAAAATTTTATTAAAAAATAAAATATTTTAATTATTTTTAAAATAAGAACAATGATGTTTTAATTTTTATAATATTTTATTAAAATGATATAATTTTAAAATATTTTTTCACTTAATTTGTTTTGTAAATATAACTGTTAGATATTAATCTAATATATATATATATATATATATATAGATTTCATAAGAATAATCATTTTGAATTACGGGTTTTTTTTCCAAGAAATTTATTTCTCCTCCTAGTCCTGTTTGCTTTCCTTTTCACTATTTCTAGGACTCTTCTTTACATCTCACACGAAGAATTTGTGGAGCTTTAGTATTTATTGCAAATCAAAAGGTGATGATATTGGAGAGCATAAGATCTCTAGTAAAGATGTTTATGGATTCGATTTTTATCCCAATTTTTAGGGAACAACATTATTATTAATTATTTTTTTTTTGTGGCTTTTCATGGTTGTTAGTTTTTATTGGTTTGATATATATAAAAACAAAACGGATTATAAACAATGCTAGTATTCTTGAACATTTTTCTTTATCTCCATATCATGTCAGTGTTGTGTTTCAATCACAAAATCAAATAAAAATAATAATTAATAAATTTATGAGAAAATATCGATAATAAAATATCATTAAAATAGGTATAAAAAGTTTAATTATTTTAATTACTTTAGAGTAATTCACGTTTTTGCGGAAAGTAGATCTACTAGTGTAGTAGAAGTATATATAACATGTTGCTTTCAGAATACTACAGTTTTATAATAACATTATATGAATTTGCCCTATTTATAGAGTTACTTAGCTCAAAACATCTTTTTTTATCTAAGATTATTTGAAAATAGAGTAGGGTATAAGAAGGCAAAAGAATGTAGAGGAACTAACTTACCCTAGCTGAGCAAAATGAGATGTCATATTTATAGGACTTGTTGTAATATAACTCTAATTTGTAGGTTAATGATATAAATAAATTAAGTAATTATTATAAAATGATGTGCTTTTAAGTAGGACAATTAATCTACAATGATTAGTTTGACAAAATTCTTAATAGGATAATAAATTGAATTTATAAAATATATTATTTTTATTTTTATTAAAATACTTAAGTTCCAACAATTCTCCAACTATTTTAATAAAAAATAAACCTTTCTTTTGGGTAAAGATGAATTATTATGCATAATAAATGTAACTAAACCTTGAACCTTTACTTAGTGAGTTAAAAATTCTTAATCCAAAATCAATAGTGAACTAAGTCTTGAACTATGACCCATCAAAGGATACAAGAATTGCATCATACATATAATTATCCAAATGCTAAGCTTTTTACATATATGATGCATTATGGGCATCGAACATGATTTCAATTTTTATGGGTGATCTAGAAAATTGCCTATCCAATTTTCATAGAAGTGGTCTCATCAACACCCATATAGGTGAAATTTGTCAAGAATGCTCCCATAACTAAGACACTCCACTCAATGAGTTACAAATTTCATTAAGAGTATTTATCTCAAGCCTTAATTTGTTATGGGATAAATGCATCATCACCTTAGGAATGGAATAAAAAATTTCTCTCTGTTAAGTATTGATGCATCTTTTAACGATGTCTTCTCTGTAATTCATTTTTCCCATTTAAAACCCAATTCTCAAAATTAGGGTTAGGTATCATCAGAGGAAGTTCTACATTATTGGGTTTGAATTCCATTTCTTTTGATGAGCACTAGACCTTGAACTATGATTATAGAATTTTTCTCCAACTTTTGCCTTTACCAAAAAGCCTAGTTGGTGCTATAGTAGAAAATGAAGAGATTTAACTCATTTTTTTTTCTCAGTTTTTCTATTTATCACATCAATCCACATATCTACTAGGCTCATAAAATACACATTTATATTTATCAAATTCTCAATTCATGGTACCACAATTTCTAATATGAGCCACTAGTTTCCTTCAATATGTGTAAGGAAATGTATTTAAGAGCATTTTTAACTTACACATCATTATATTTTATTGTATAATAGGAATGTCCCATCATAACATATCACTTCTATTCAACTAAAGTGCCTTATAGTTATTTTTTTCCATCATGCACCATTATACCTTATAATATAATAAGAATGCTATACGAGATTTCAATTAGACACCATTGGTCTCATCACCAATAATAATATATAAAAATATCACAACCCCACATTGAGAGCATCTTAAATATGTGATTTTCACATTTTTCAATTAATTGAATTCATAGACAAACTCATTTTCTCACAAGGTTTCATAAGAGCATTAGCTCACCTCAAATATTATCGTCATAAATGACTCTTCAGTCACATAAGTTTAAAAAGTTAGCTTATGTTTTTAGAATATACCAACCCAAATTTCATGTCTATTCTTTTCCAAAATTATTGCATGGACCAAATTGGATTGCTCTCATCTTTAGCCTTTTCACTTAAGTTCTTAAATTTTCAAACCTATTTCAACAAAGAACTCTATAGTATAGTCAATGAAGTGCACATATTTATTCACCACATTTTTTTTTTACCATTTGGAATAAATTACAAAATAAATATATATTTAAGGCTAACAATAACCATTCATCTCTCAACCTCATATTATTATTCATTCAGTAAAAAACGACCATGTCAAAACGCCCAAGTAATTACCACATTCATGTTGAAATTTACTAAGAAAGAACACAATTCCTTAAAGGACCGTAGCTAGCATGAATGGTATACCAAGATTTTTTTTTTTCGCCATTGAAAATAAACTGAATACTTACTATATGCAATAACACAAACGGCTAGCTCATTAATCATATATATATCCGTTAATTAGCATTTGACAATTTTTTTATTATAATTATTACTAATGAAGCAGCAAATAACAATCATGACATGGAAATGAAATGACTATTGCATCAGATTGCTAAAATACACAAGAATTACACATTCTTATGGCTATGGCCATTGCATCAGTATTTAACAAAAAGTTCACGGAACCATTTGCGTATAATTCCTAGTTTCCAACATTTCAACCATACAATTGGAATATTGGATATTGATTAAGTAAATAGATGAAGCATCAAATATTGCATGAGGGTCATAAACTCATATCTATTTTGATTTGTAAAAATAAATAAATAAATTTCAATAACTTGCCTACATAGAATCACTTGTAGAAGAGCTATGACTTTCATTTGAAGAAAATTGAATCAACTTAAAATTGTTATTTCTCAAAGAGTTTTCTTTATCTCCACATAATGTTATTGTTATGCCTCAATCACAAAATCCATTAAAAATAATAAGTAGTAAATTTATCAAAAAATATCGATAGGAAAATATCATTAAAATAAATGTAAAAAGCTTACTTATTTTAAGGTTATTCACTCCTCTATAAAGAGTATATCTATAAGTGCAATGAATTATAGATAGCATGTTACCCTCAGGATACTACAGTTTTATAATAATATTTTATAAATCTATATGACCTATAAAATCACCTAACTCAATCCTTCTTTGCCCAAGAGTATCTGAAAATAGAGTAGGGTATAAGAAGGCGAAAGAATGTGGAAGAACTTACCCTAGTTGAGCAAATAACATGTCCTATTTATAGGACTCATGGTCATATAACTCTCATTTGTAGTTTAATGATCGAAATAAATTGAGCAATTATCATGAAATAATGTGTCATTAAATAGGGCAATTAACCTACAACGGTTAATTTGACTAAATCCATAATAGAATAATAAATTTAATTTATAGAATATTTTTTTTATTAAAATACTTAGGTTGCAACAAGAAATAAATCCCATTGCCCCTGATTTGATAGGTGTAAACAAGCAATATCCATGGAATTAGTTCAATTTTATTCTTCTTAAATGTAATAGCAAGCTTGTGATTGGAAGAGGTCACATGGGCTGTGTTTTTTTTTTTTTTGGCCAAGCTTGTATAAAGAAAATAAAATGTCTCGAATAAAAAAACTAATAAGAATTATGTTTTCATTAGCTATTGATTCAAGAGTTGTTTGGTTAGAAGTTAATTTTATTGGAAAAGTTTTTATTGAGAAAGTGGTTGGGAAAGTTTTGTTGATAAGTTTTGTTCGAATTTTGTTCTTGTTTATTTTTTGTTTTGCATAAAAAATTGGTATGGGAAAAATTGTTAAAAAAGCTGTCAAATAGGTTTCATACAAAGGAAGTTAGGGAAACTTTTTCCCTTAAAAAGTGTAGGAAGGAGAGTTTACTTGTTTAAATTGTGTTAGAAAAAATAAAGACTTAAAACATTGCTTTTACACTCCTTTGTTAGCTCCAAGTACTTCAAGAGATGAATGAATTCCAATCTTTAAAATTTTCTCCTTTTTAGTCATGATCCTCCCCCTATTCGGCTTTATTGTTTTTGGCAAGTGGAATGTTTTCACCACCGCAAGAAACCTACCCAACACAAAGATGCGGTTTGAAGATTAATCTAAAGATTGTAAAGTTCTGATTTTTACCACGTTCTTAATTGCCAAGTTAGTGAATTGATCGTAATTTATTTTGATTTTGCTCCATTGGATTTTGAGTAAACTTAATAACTAAAAGGGATGGAATTTAGGTTTTAGAATTTTTGAAGGTGTAAGTTGTGAGCGATTTAAGCAATTAGCCTAGTCTTTTTTTTTTTTTTTTTTTTGTATTAACCTCCTGATTTCTAGTAATCATATTAGGTTCCAACTAATTCAAAATCGAATCGCGTTAGACCCCATAAGAAGGGAAGTGCTCATAACATTTATTTCTCTATTCATAAAACTCGAACTCAAGACCTTACTTAAGGGGAACCGAATTTCTTCCACTCGGACCAACAGATCGTTAGTTAAGTCTTGTCTTTTGGTTGTGCTAGAACTCTTACTTCAGTGAGAGTGGATTCATTGTAGTTGGTGTGTCTCGTTGCATTACACTAGAAGTTAAAAATCTGAAATGCTACTAGAATTAAGGTTGTGATAACAAATGACAAACCTTTCACAATCCACACAAATGTGGTGAAGGCTCACTACTATGATGAGGATATTGGGACCATCTACTTCTTTGGGGTGGATCATAACAAAAAACCTTTTGGAATAATTGTCTATACTAAGCAAGTCCTTACTAGACACAAATTGAAAAAGGTTTTTGATGAACTCTTTTGGCCTTTAGCAATATTATTCCTATTAGGCTAAGCACAAAAACAAAAATTGAGGAGATTCCATGAAGAAAAACCATATCAACCACTAGAAAAGGGAGGCTGTGGAAGGAATCACAAGGAAATTAGCAACCGATTTTGCTTCTAATGGATTTTTACCGAGATAACTCATTTTCTTTAAGTTTTAGAAATAAAGCTGTTGTGGGAATGGAGTTGTGTGCTAGATCATGTAGTATAGCAAAAAAATCGATTTAGAAGAAACACATTGTTAAGGGTTGAATTTGTGTTGCTTTGGAGTTCATAACATGTGCAATGCCACATCAGCAAGACCAGCTTCAGACTTGTGACTAAAAGGGGCCCACATGATCTATTTCCACATCAAACATGTTATATTTTAGTTTTTGTTGATGACCACAGTAGAGTCAACATGGCTAGAAGTGACACTTACCCACTCTGTTGGGAATACTACAAACATGATCTACTTCAACATTTGTTAAAGGCAGAGGTTGATTAGTCAGCAGCAAAGATGACATATGGACTAACTAGGCTATCCCTTATAAGAAATGAGGAGGGTCTTTTCGGTTTGCACCCATTTCATGTACAAGAGGCTATGTGCCTTAAGCCATTTGTCTCCCTTCTTCTAGTGAAGATGAATCACACAAGATTCTCCAATAGAATTTGGAAATACAACTTCTTCAGCTAGCAGCGTAGCAGAGACAAGATTTCAAGATCACAATTACATAAATACCAAAGAAAATGAACAAGTCATGTATATTATAATAGGAGCAACATGGATAGAAAATACAAAGATTGACTTTTACAACTTGAGAGGAACATTTATATGAAATACATCATGGAATAATACTAAACACAATAAACGTGTCCTTAACTATCCTTGATAAATACTCTAATTCTAAATAAGCAACCCTCATAATGGGGGGCTCAAAATACAACAATCTTCTTCAAACTTGCACAAAGCAAGGAAAAATAAACTAGAGAGTAGTGATGGGAGAAGGAATGAGGCCTATTGTGGATGGCTTTTAATGGAGGACTTGATTTTGTTCTGCAATGCTAACTTTGCTGCTGATTGATCCTTTGATGCTTAAGAAATACAACCCAAAACCTCAAATTGTGTCATGAACTCCTTTAGCCATGATGAACTAAAGTTTGGAGAATAATTTGTATGGTTGGAAATGCAAGCAAAATGTGTAGAATAAAGGTTTCTAGGTGTTGAAGGATGAATTTGTATTGCTTCAAAATTCACAATATGTGCAGCACCACGTCAGCAAGAGCAGCTTTGGACTTGTGACAAATAAAGCCCACATGATCTATTTCCACATTAGACATATTATATTTTATTTCTACTGATGATCGCAATGGAATCAACATCTCAAGAAGTCGCACTCACCTAGTCCATTAGGAATATTACACACATGATTTACTTCAACATTTTTCTCATATACATGGCTAGACTCGGCTACATTTATCTTTACAACATGGCTGAACATTTATGATAGTCATGATTTCTATTGCAACATTTGCTACTACATCTTATTGGCTCTTAACAATGGATAAAAGGCCTATCTTGCTACATTTATATGGCTCCCATTAAAGGACAGTAAGTTGACTTTATTACATCTATGTAGCTTCCAACGATGGACAAAGAACCAAACATCTATTTTACATATCTTTAGCACTAGTTCCCATCAATGGACAATAGGGTAATTCTATTACATCTACATAGCTCCGAATGATGGATAAAAGGTCAAATTCACTATTTTATTTAGCCTCTAGGAATGGGCAAAAGACTACATATCTCTACACATTTTTACTACATCGACTCCTAGAAACAGATAAAGGGTTGGATCTCTCTACATACTTTATTTTACAGGCCCCAAAATGGACAAAGGGTTAGTGTAACTCGGTATGATTAGAGTAAGGTCGATAATAGTTGCAACACTGCAATTTGTTAGGATAACTATCATCTAGCAATAAAAACCCATCAAGTTGTTGCCAATGGCTTGTTGGTGGTCGATCATGCATGGTAGTGCGGTGCCCAATGAGTAAAAACAACCAAGACCATTCTTTGATGGTGTGGGTGTGTTCAAGAAGGATCATCGTTCTATCATGATATCATACCTTATTCATATTCACGGCCATAGATGTGGTTGGCATCCCCCTTTCATGGATAACACTTCACCCATTATATTCATTGCTATGTTAGAGTTTTAGATTAACAAGATTTACCTCATTTGCGGCTTGGTAGATTACGGGGAATGCTTTTCTTTTATTCCACATAGTTCATGCTTCAAACATGGGCAAAGCTAGCCACCATTACATGGGAAAGCTATTCTTGGTTGACCTTATGATCTATATACAACCTGGCTAGCACATTATTATTCCTTATATACAAAGAGGTAAAATTACCGGTCACTGATAATCCAGATATACAACATATTTCTACTATACTTTTGTGTGTTAGCAGCTATCATTGACTAACAGCATTTGGCTCGATAAAACAATTCTACAGCACACATCTATACTATTCATTCTTTAGCTTAGCACATTGGCAAACATATATGGCAATATTATACATGTGCTTCCCATGACGAATGAAAAAAGAGGCATAACGATGTTTGTTCTTATCATCCCCTTTGATACACAAGGGTGTGTATTTTTCTTTGCTATAGATGCTTACATATTTCACACTTATATATCTAAATAAATACTTATTCATATTTTGCTCTTTGGTGCAAATGAACACAATCCCATAAACCCAAGGTGTATTTTTCTTTGCTATAGATGTTGACATATTTCACACTTATACATTTGAACACATATTTATTCATATTTTGCTCTTTGGTGCAAATGAACACAATCCTATAAACCTAAGCTCATGGGGATTATTCGGGATAAATTATGGGAATAGTGTCTTGGCAGGCATGGATAGATGAACATTGCTCACCTAGTGAACTATAGTATTCACACTAGCTAAGCTTGGGGTCAACAATGCTACTCATCTTTGTTAGGAAAGGATAGGTGGCATACACGTGGAGGCAAAACTTGATCCTAAAATTATATTGTTTAATGCTAACTAGAAAATTTGTAATCTCATTAAAAAAACCAACTAGAGGTGTCATTTGTCTCTCCATCACTAGCTTGTAGTTGTATTTATTGCATAAATGGCTACACAAGTTTCATTGCATGAGAAATTGGCAAAAGAAATTACATTTGGCTTGGGAAGTTTACCAAAATGTCAAACAAAGGAAGGTTTGCCATCAATAGTTAATTACACACCAAATATGGCATTACGTATAAATATGAAGTTACCTAGAATGGGAAGACTCTAGCAAACCAACAGTCTTTCACTAGGAATGTTGGAGAATTTATAATCACACATCAAAAGCTATCACAAGTGTCGAGATCATCTCAAAACTTGATACCTATCCTCACACAACTCAAATCTAACCATTGGATTGCTAGGCTACTTTAGCCCATAAACCCAAAATTACCAAAATGCCACTACCTATATATATATTTGATTTTTCCTTCATTTTTGGCAAAAAAAAGAAAAGAGGAACAATACATTTATTCTTCCTTGTTTCATGCAAGTTTGAAGAAGATTGTTGAATTTTGAAGCCTAATATGAAGGTTGCCTATTTTAGAATTGAAGTATTTGTCAAAGATAACAGATGACATATTTATTGTATTTATTATTATTCCACAATACATTTTATATAAATGTGGCTCTTAAGCTATAAAAGTTGATCTTTATATTTTCTATCCTTGCTACTCCTGTTATAATATACATCACTTGCTCATTTTCTTTGGTAGTTGTGTAATTGTGATCATCAAACTCTGCCATCATTGTTCCACTTTTCTGGCTTGGCTAGAAAGGTTATATTTTTAGACTTTGCTAGAGAACCTTGCATAGTTCATCCTCACCAGATAAAGGAAGACAACCCCTGATAACATGAAACAGGTGCATGCCGAAAAGATCCTTCTCATTTCTTGTAGGGGGGATCCTAGTTAGCCAACACGTAATCTTCGTTATTGACTCATTGACACTCTACCCACAGCACACATATGCTATAAATTTAGAAGAAGGGCGTTTATTATTATTATTATTATTATTATTTTAGAGAGGCATTATATTCATGTGAAATTATTACAACAAACAAAAATGTTTAGTTTGCATTTTTCACCTATCTTGATTATAAAATAGAACATATGTTCTTGATTACAATTGGAAGTTCGAGTACTTTAAAAAGAAAAGACCAACATTGGTTATCAAGACCATTTAAAGCCATGCAACAATCTTTTCCCCAATTTGCTAAGTTGTTATGATGTCAATTATGTCCTTTATATCTTTGAGGCATAATGAGGCAAACATGATAAACCACAGATATTTAAAAATGGTATCATCATTCACCTCAAGTGAAGTCTTTCTTGTTTCTTAAGCAAGTCTAAATTGAAGAATAGACACTACAATGCATGCAACAAGGAGCCACAAACCAAGTGTTTGAGGATACAAACTCCATGATATATTTTTTTGTATTTTGAAATACTCTTGATAGTTAGAATGAAAGTTGGATGGAATTTTATAGTGTTTTTAATGAAGAATTTTGTGTGTGTAAAGATTTTTGGTTTATTGGAACAAAATCCTAAGAAAATGGCAACAAAAACCCTTGGACATAAGAAAAAATATCAAAAAAAATATCAAAAATCTATTTTCATGACATCAAAATTCCTTGGCCATACTAAAAATAGGCAACCAACTTCAATTCATCTAATTTTGTCCAAGTCAATTATAGTCGTAAGTTAACTTCATTTATTTTTCAAATTTTGACATTAAAAAGTAAGTTGGAAAATGGTAAATGAACCAAACTTTTCATTAACAATTTTCATTGGTTCAATCTTTATAAAGACAATAGAGATTTTATGCATGCATTGTGACTGGGAAGTTAACCCAAATTGCCACAAATATAAACCAACAATATCTGTAGAATTAACTCAATTTTATTTGTCTCATAAATAACAAGTTTGGAATTGGGACACTGTGGTTTTTCTTTTTTCCTTTTCATTTTCCTGTTTTTGTGAAGAGTCGGTATAAAGAAGGTTAAATCCCCAGTTCAGTCCCTCAACTTTCATTTTTGAACTAAATTTACCCTTGAACTTCAAAAAATACTAAAAAAATCCTTGAACTTCAATTTTTGGGACCAATTTGTCCTTCTGTCAGTTAAGTGCTGACATGACAAAATTCTCCGTTAACAAATTTAATTTTTATTAATATTGAATATTACCTGGAAATAAAATAATTGAAGTGGCATTTTTAATTATAAAAATATTATGACTTGGCACCAAAAATATAATTTAATAAATAAAAATTTCCTTTCTTTCTTTTTTTTTTTCTTTTCTTTCCTTTTTTTTTCTCCTTCTCTTTCCTTTTCTCCCTCCCCTCCCTACTGGGTTCGAAGGAACCCAGCACCAATGCTTGGGTTCCTCAAACCTAGGCCCTGGGTTTGATGGAACCCAAGCGTAGGTTCCTCGAACCTAGGGCCTAGGTTCGAGGAGCCCAGGCGTGCTGGGTTCGAGGAACCCAGGCGCAAGTTCCTCAAACCCAGGCCTAGGTTCAACCTAGCATGCCTGGGTTTGAGTCGAACCTGCTAGGGTTTTTTCTTCTGTTTCTTTGTTGGTTGCAGTCATGCATAGCTATCTTGGTATGGGATTTAGAGTTTTGTGTGGCTTTTGCTTGCTTGAATTTCAAGATCTAGTTACTGTTAGTGTTGATTGAAGGGATGTTGTGTTTTTTACATTTTCCTTTACAGATCTAGTATATATTTGCAGAGTAATTGATTTTTTGAATCAAATCTATTGGTCATTATTATTGTGTGGGGAACTAGATTTGGGTTCTATTAGAGAGGAGGTTCGGGGAAGAAGGAGATGGTGATCGGAGCAATGAGGGATGATCAGTGCTGATTGGGTTGCAAGTTAAGTTATTTTCCATGTAATTAAAGATTTCAAACAAGAATTGATTTCGTGGCAACTTAACGTGCCATTTGGCACTTGTGTCGATGGACGAACGAAATTGGTCTCGAAAATTGAAGTTTAAGGATTTTTTTAGTACTTTTTAAAGTTTAAGGGTAAATTTAGTTTTCAAAAATGAAAGTTGAGAGACTGAACCGGAGATTTAACCTATAAAAAAAAGAAAATAAAATGTCTTGAATAAAAATAATAAGAAGAAATTATGTTTTCATTAGTCATTTTCACCATCCATCCAAACACCCGTTTAAATCTTATTGAACGACAATGTTTTGATAAACACGGCCCACATTTACCATTTGGGACATGGGAGAAAGCAGCTAGTGTCCATTTCCTCCGGGGAATTGCCCGCCAGTGAGGGTGTTGACGCCGCCTCTAGACCTTCGCCATGCTTCCTCTTCCTCACCACATTACATCCATCTCCGACGATGAGAATATCACCGGCGGCCTCGTCAAATCCCGCAAAAACTGCATCAAATCACTTAACGAACGGCATCACTCCACTTATCAACCAAAACAACGCCAAATATCATCCCACAGTAAAAAGAAGAATGCGATTCTCATCGGCGTGTTCATAATAATCCTGAACAATCGCCAATTCTTACTCGTGATCCTCCCCCAATTCGGCTTTGTTGTTTTTGGCCCGTGGAATGTTTTGCCGCCGCCGGAAACCTACACGACAAGGATACGGTTCGAAGAACGATCTAAAGAACATAAAGTTTTGATTTTTACTATCTTTCTCAGTTGCCAAGTTAGTGAATTGATCGGAATTTATTTTGGTTGTGCTCTGTTTGGTTTTGAGTAAATTTAATAACTAAAAGAGACGGAATTTGGGTTTTAGGATCCTTGAAGGTTTAAATTGTGACTGATTCAAGTAGTTAGGTTAGTCTTGTATTTGGGTTTCAGGTTGCCTGAAGCTTTTGTCCCCAGAGGAACTTGAGAATTTAGAGATACCTTCTAAAGAAGCATTAAGCTTTCCTGTTAATAGAGTTGTGTACAGATCAGAAGGTGATGGATCTTATGATGCTAACATAACTTTGGCGCAGGAGCAATTATAACATGGGAGGTTTAATTTATTCACAGGATACCAAACCCTTGTTCAAAGGTGCCAAAGTTATAAGGTTAATTCTGATTCTCATGAACTAATGCTGGTCTGTTGCATGCATTTTTGTTTATTTAAGAGCTTGTAGTACTGGCTCAGAAGTTCTTTTTATTTTTCAATCTTTTATGAGCTTAGTTTTGCTTCTGATTAAAGCTAGTTGCTTGTCAGATTTATTGTACTAGTTATTATGCAAAAGTAATGTTGCAGGTGAATGAAACTGCTGCATTGCATTGTGGTTTCTGCAGTGAAAATGGAAGGTTTAAGATATATAATGAGGACAGGAGCTATATGCAAAGTTGTGAGGTTGTTGTCTCGGCTCGTGCATTTGGTGGGGGAGATGATCTTCATCAACCTATAGGAATGTCAAATGCATCACGTAGAAAGGTTGTTACCCTGAATGAAAACTTCTATGGCACAACATGATTCTTAGGGTTTTTATTGTTTGAAATCTGTTGCTTTGTTTATTTGTTTCTTCTATGCTTTCAGGTTTGCTATGTGGCATTTTGGGATGAGATTACTCTCAAAACTCAGGAGGCAGAGGGACAGAGAATGGACAGCAACCACATGATCGGTAAATGGCGGATCATTGTTGTTAAAGAGCTTCCTTTTGCTGACCAACGCTTGAATGGTAAAATACCAAAGGTATGGTTCAAAGCAGGCTGCTTGCTTTCGAAAGTTAATTTCCATCTGAATTTAGTTATTTTCTTGTTTATTCATGTTTTCCACTTGAGTCTTGAACTTCATCTTTCTGGCTGAACAATTGAGAATTATTTATTTGACATCTAAGCTCTTTTGAGAAATTTAACGTGCAATGTTACCAGTTCCCTAACTATACTGCAGTCAGTTGGTTTCCTAGTTCCATAGCTTTTACTCTTATCGTTAACTCTTCTTCTCATTGGTTCTTTACTATGAACCAAGCAAAGTGAGATCTTATCTAATTGTCTGGTTATCCTTGACTCTTCTATCAGATGTCAGCACATCGATTGTTTCCACAAGCTTGATATTCAATTTGGGTCTACTCCAAATCTCAGTTTCAGAGAGATCCATTAGGAATTCTGGAAGCACTTCTTTTGCGTACAAATTCTGTGTTAGCAGTTTCAGAACATGGAGCACGTAGTAGCATCTATGATGAAGGCAAGGCTGTAGTTGAGAAGAACAAAGCTACCCCAGAAGAAGTTGAGTTCAGCTCTCCCAGCATCGTCAAGATCGTTTTCCCAATAACAAGAGGCTTAATGGGAAAAAGGGTATGCTTCTTAGTCTTGTCCTAGTCTTCCTCATTATCTTGCTCCAACAACTCAAAGCATTTTGAAATAAAGTCTTGATTATGTTATCCCCCTTGTTTGGGTCACAACTTTTAATCCGTTTTGCTTCCTTCCTCTTTATAGATCTCCATTAAGGATTTTTCAGTAAAGAATGTTGCAGTTGATGTTGGAAAGTGGTTCCTAGTTTCTAGTCATTATCTCTATAATTTAGGAAGTTTTAAGTTGTTTACTTATTTTTCCTATTATTTAGGTTGTTATCGTAGATTAGATTAAGTTGATATCATTTAAATAAGTTGGGATTATTGGTTAGTTATTTTTTTTTAGATAAAGTTATCTTGTAAAGTCTATTTAAAAGCTAGTTTAATTCAGTGTTGTCAATAGTGGTCATAGATGACGCTATAGCGGCATAGCGTAGCGGGTGAACAATAGCGGCCGCTATGACCGCTAATAACGGCCGTTATACAAATAGCGGGTATAGTGGCCGCTATTTAAATTTCTTGACTTTTTTTGTTAAATTACCATGTTAACCCCACATCCAAAGTTTAAGTTAAAAGCTTTCAAGGTTAATTTTGTCTTTCCAACTTTTCTATTTATAAATTAAAGAAAAAAAAACCCTAAAACAACTCATCACATATGTTCTCCACCCTTCCTGCACACTCTTCTCAACTCTCCTCTATTGGTCTACCCTCGTGAGTCTCGGTGCCGATATTCTTTCCCACTTTGCGCACCATCTAGTCTCCTCTTAGTCCCCATCGGCCATAGCAAGAGTTGAAGAGTGCAAGGCAACTCAGTCTCACAGTTCAAATTTTTTGGCTTTGGTTCTGCTTCTGCAAGTGCCGTCTCCCTCTTTTTTCTTTTTTTCTTTTTTTTTTTTTGACACCAGAGCAAAAAGTTGGAATTAGAAATAGAAAGTTAGACACAAAAGCATGTGACAATTATTTTTTTCTTTGCTTGGTTCTGCTTCTGCAATTGCACCTCT
>BPVZ01000065.1:1028918-1041365 GCA_020521535.1 Rubroshorea leprosula | reverse complement strand
AAAAAAAAAGTTAAAAAAAAAAGGACTGATTCTGGACTGATTTTGCCCCGCGAGTTTAGCAAGTTGGGCAAGTCTAGCAGGTTGAATAGGTTTAGGCAGGTTAACTCTCAAAACGAGTTGAGACATGCAACCAGCTTGTTTTTAAGCTCGGGTCAAGTTGAATCAATTCAACCTACCGAAGGTCTTAAAATAGTGCTTAACACAAAAAGAGAAAACCAACATGGTTAGAAGACTATGAGGTAATAAGTCTATCTCAAGATGATATTCTAATTACTCATGTTGCTTTATTTGTAGACTATGATCCATTGACATATGAAGATGTTGCTAAAAAGGAAAAGTGGCAAAAAGCCATGGTAGAAGATATTGGTTTTATTGAAAGGAACTAGAGACTTTAGAGTTGACAGATCTTTCAAAAGGGTATAAGATAATTGGTGTTATGTGGATCTACAAGACAAAACTCAATGAAAATGGAGAGGTTGACAAATTCAAAGCTCGCTTGGTGGCAAAGGGTTACCAGCAAGAGTTCGGCATTGATTATAAAGAAGTTTTTGCTATAGTTACAAGGATGGACACCATCAAATTGGTGCTTACAGTAGCAACATAGAACTCATGGTTGATTTGCCAGCTTGATGTGAAATTGGCCTTCTTACATGGAGATATGCAAGAACAAGTATTTATTGATCAACCTCCTACTTATGTGAAAAATGGTTTTGAGTATAAGTTTTATAGATTGAAAAAAGTATTATATGGACTAAAACAAGCACCTAGAGCTTGGTATAGTCGAATTGATACTTATTTCTTTAAGGAAGGTTTTCAAAAGTGCCCTTATAAGCATACACTTTGCATTAAATTTGGAGATGAAGGTAAATTGATTATAGTATGCTTATATGTTTATGATTTAATTTATACTAGGAATGATCTTGGCATGTTAGAAAAGTTCAAGCAGTTTATGAACTTGGAATTTGATATGACAGATCTGCATTTGTTGCATTATTTTCTTGGTCTAGAAGTAGTACAGTCAAATGTTGGAATATTTGTTTGTCAAAAAAATGTGTAAGAAGTTTTCGATAGATTTCAAATGAAGAACTACAATTCTGTCACTACATCAGTTGACAAAGGTGTAAAGCTCATGAAAGATCCAAGTGGTAGATCTATGGACAACAAACTGTATAAGCAAATTGTTGGAAGTCTGATGTATTTAATAACAAGACCATTAGTAGGTATATGGAGGATCCAAAGGAGTTGCAATTATAGACTACTAAAAGAATTCTCAAGTATTTACGTGGAACTGCAAATGTTGGACTATTTTACAAGAAGGGTGACCAAACATATTATAGATAGTGATTATGTTGGAGATCTAGATGATAGAAAAAGCACTTTTGAGTATGTTTTCATGTTGGGATCTAGTGCAGTTTCATGATCATCAAAGAAGCAACCTATTGTGACTTTGTCCACAACAAAAGTAGAGTATATGGCAGTGACTTCATATGCTTATCAAGCTATCTGGATGAGAAGAGTTTTGGAAGAACTTGAGATGAATCAACATGAGGCCACTTCAATTTATTGTGACAACAGTTCAGCTATCAAGCTTTCTAAAAATCCAGTTCTACATGGGAAAAGCAAGCATATACATGTGAGTTATCATTACTAGTGGAACTTGATAGAAGATGGAACAATTGAGTTGATTTACTGCAGAATAAAAGATCAAGTAACTGATATATTCACAAAACCCCTCAAATTAGCAACTTTTTCAAGACTGAGAAAGTTACTTGGTGTTTGCAGCATGCATAATTCAATTTGAGGAAGGATTTGTAGATTCTAGATTGCAAACATGGTATTTTCCAGATTTCTCTAAACTAAAGTCTTAAGACTTTCAGTTTAAGGGAGCGATTGGTGAAAAGTGGTTCTTAGTTTTTAGCTATTATCTCTATAATTTAGGAAGTTTAAGTTGTTTACTTGTTATTCCTATTATTTAGGTTGCTGTCGCCTGTCATAGATTAGATTAAGTTGATATCATTTAAATAAGTTGGGATTATTGGTTAGTTATTTTTTTTAGATAAAATTATCTTATAAAAAATATTTAAAGACTAATTTGTTTTCATTTTAACAATAGTTTGATTTTCATTCCATTTTCTTCTTCTTGTGAATCCTTGGTTTCTTAATAGTTGAGGACATGAAATCTGAGTTCTATTGCGATAATAAGTTCAACAGTGCTGGAAATCAATCCTAGACAAGTCCTAGAATGCCTCTTTGGCCCTTTCTAATAATGAACTAATGAAATTATTCTTTTCAAACCACAATTTTGTACCATGAAAGCACTAGGCTGAACAATTTTTCTTAGGACAAGATAAAGACAGGACCACAGGCCCAATCGTTTTGTCAGCTGATCTCCAAAGAAAGAGAAGCTATTAAGAATTAAAAATATATAAGGTAAATAATAAGGAAAGAGTTTTTTTTGTTTCCGGCCCTTAATAGCTATTAATATAATCACAAACCTTTCATTGCTCATCAGGAATCATGGGAAATTAATGAAGATTGAGTTATATAAATTTTACTCGACAACTTGATGAAAATATTAGCAGGCTTAATATCTCTTTGGTTTGTGCAGCCTTAGTTGAAGCATCTGTAATTGTCAGATAGCACACCCCACTGACCAATCAGTTCATGTGGCTCTGGTTCAATGAAGTGGTTCGATTTACCTCGCGTGGCCAACTCAGCTCCCATTTGTGTTGAGACAGCTACATACACTTAAAAATGTGTATTGGTTCCCTGTTTGTACTTGTAAAAAACTCGTGAATAGCATGGGCCACAAACGCGAGGCTAGATTCCGGATAAGTTGACACATTGTCTTTTTTTGTAGATAAATGATTATTTTTGTAAAGAGTTCTCCCTTCTTTTGTATAATTTTGACCAGTTTGTTCATAACTGCATCACTTAATAAAGTTACATATACTGTCTCAAGTTGCTTCTAACTCTATGAGCAGAATGTGCTGATCTTGTTTAATGTCAAGTTCTTGAATCAGCATCAACAAAATTTTTTTGGATTGGAGTTGGTTGATGCTTTGGAAACCCTATCTTCCTTTGCCAGCCTTCTGATATTTCTTCTCTTTCTCTGCATGTGGATTAGTTCTCCCACTAGCATCATAATAAAATACTCCTACATAAACAAACTTCGCCCACCCTGCTGATAAAATCCATAACATGGTTTTTCATAACATGCATGCAATAAAAGTTTATGAAAAAATGATTTCCTGTCTCAATCTATTGGACAAGGGCATGAGAAGAAGAGCCCAGAAACTAGCAGATACTTTTTGATCTTATCATTAGCATTGACTACGGTGCTTTGGTTCGTTTTTAATGTTTTCCTTCTTGGGTTTCCACTCAGGCTCATTAATGTTTGCTAATCTCGACAGAAAGATTCTTCTTCCTCTTCATTTGAAGAAACTTCTCCTCTAAATTATGCACTCATAGAGAAATGGGCATCTTCTAATTCGTCATTTTCTGAATATTAGATTTAATTACAGTGCACTCAATCAGAGGACAGCCATTGAAGTTTGCAGAACTCGTTCGTTTTTGGGTTAAACAACACAATTAAATGTATGCTTGAGCTTTCTTAATTCAACAATAAGCATGTCTGTCAATATGCATTGAAAACTGAAAGCTTGTTTCCTCTCGAGAACAAGGCTGTTCATTTTCATTGGTTTGTTAACATGTATTTTTTTCTGGTTTTATCGATATAGGTTCATGGAAACTCGATTTCTTTTTCTGTTAAATGTTTGATTCTGCCAAATTAGAAACTTCCCCAGGCATAAAAATTATGCTGCAAAGCATACACAGTAAACAGTGTAAGAATAGTAAGTTTACAGTAATAATGTCCGAATAAATTAGGGACACAAATGAATTGTTGAATAGGAGAATCAAAAGTAAATATCATAATTATAAACTTAAACTATAGTAACTATATCATTTTGTATTCATGGTAAAAATTGAAAGTCGTTTTCTTTTTTTTTTTCTGAAAATAGGTAATTAAAGTCGTTTTCTTAATGTAATGCAATTTGTGATTTTCCAGAATTTTCCCATTACCCTATCCCAAGAAAAAGCAAAAGAAAAGAAGGCTCTTTTAAGGCAAGTATCGACAAAAAGGGACCTTTTAGGGTTGAAAATCTAGTCATTTATGCCCACCAACAACTAGTCATTTCATTTCAAAACATTGTTTCTTTCTCTTTGACCTTCAACTTTCAGCCCTTTTGAGGCTGCCTTTCCTTTTGCAAGTGCTGCTAAAGTTTTGCCTTTCTTCTAGGCTCAACACCCACGTATGTTTCTCAGCAGCCAACCCCTCATGTTACTTTCGTTTCCCACGCCGTGATTAGCAAAGTCATCCCAATCAAAAAAATCATTTGCTCTCGTGCTCTAGTTTCTCTCATACCCATTTCGTGAATTTCGATGTTTCTTTCATTGCGTGGATAGATCATGGGATTTCAATGAAATTTAAATTAGAGTGGTCCTGATTTTCAGTTTCTATTATAATAATTCATGTTGGCATCTATGCAGGAGATTGGCATCACAAGGACTAAATGAAATCGTACATTAGTTCAAAAATTGCATGCAGAGACCCATGAACAGGTGCCATCTATATAAGAAAGCAGTAATCGCCTCTTTGTTTCTTGTCCCTTTCTACCTTTTTGAACACTCTGGGGTTTCACTTTTGTGCACCATCCTCAATCAAGACCACAAACAAACCCCATTTACTTCTTTTAATGCAATACAGAAAGCCCACCATTGCTAAAGCTTCAAAGGTGGTATAGCTTTCTAAGACAAGGGACTAGTCAAAAAAATGGACGCCCTTTAAGGCCAACTAATATTATCACTTCTACCTAAGCATGACATCTTTCTACTGTTTCTGTTAGTATTCTTTCCTACCTGCATGATAGAGAATGATCTTTAGCATATATTAAATTAGATACAGCTAAGAACCCATTTGGGTTCGGCTTTTGAAAAACCTTGTCTTTGTGAATAGTCTCATTCCATCATCAGTGGGTTTTTAGTGTACCCCCCTTATAAGCAGTGCACATTCTGTGTGACAATTAATGCGGATTTTGGTCGTTTCCTTTCTCCTCTGTTTTTTTATGTTACGTAGCTGTAGCTTGTCAATGTCTGATGGATGGTAAGATTTGCTGCATTTAATGCCATTTCAGTGAATTTTTCAACAGTTGGGTATAAACCCGTTTGTGGTACCACTTCCATACTGTGTCTAGCCTATGCCTGTACCCAATTGGCGGGGTTCTAATTTCAAGTCATTCAATTCAAGTTTATGGAAATAAGAGTTTCAAAACACGAGCCTTCTAAAAGGTAGCTATCTGTGTTCTCTATATCAGTGTTTCATTTAAAACTTCTGGGTTCTTTCCTTTTGTTCATTCTTATTCTTATCCTTTGTAATCTGTACTACTTCAACTTCCTGCTTGTTTAAACTTGAAATCATGTTGTTGGGATGGGTGGTGGGTTTAGTTTCAGTTTCTGTGTACGCTTCACTTAGAGCCAATAAAAGTTGTTGGATTACAATTTGCAAATCCTATCAGGTGTTAGATGATTTGCCTCTTTTACTCTCTTATTGTACCCATGGGAGCAAATTTTATTTTCTGCACTCTTAAGTCTGAACTGGGTTTTGTTAGGAATGGAAAGCATTTGCTTTGTCTAATTTCTAAAAAGCTCTGAAGTTCATACAACCTTGGAAGAGATTTTTTTACATTCCATTGTTTTTTCTCTACTACTTATTTAGTGACTACTAAATGTAAAAATGATTTGATTCTAGTTTCACATGTTTTTCCATTGTGATGTTTTGCTGTTCTTTTGCTGATAGTGACCCATTTCAAGAGAAAGCTGAGAAGGATTGGTTAAATACTAACGTCTTTGAAGCTTCTTATTGACTTAAGTCGGTAAGAATTCCATTATATTGCTTATCTCTGTCGTTGTGCTCTCATTTCTATTTCTGAAAGTGTAACCTGGACTGCAGAAAACAAAATCAGAATGCCATTTTATTTCCACTCTCTGATTATTGTCTTCTTTCTTCTTAATATCTACAGAAGGAAATGGGACAGCAGAATGGCCATGATAAAGAAAGGAACAGCCAAGCCTCAAACTACCAAGTTAAGGATACTTTAAAGCAGGAGGTAAAACTCTCAGCCTTTTCAACTATTGCCCTTTTGGGGCTATCTTTTATTCAAAAAGCATGTACAGGCTTTCTATATTGGTTTCTCATCTTTATCTCTGAAACTTTTTGCACCTTGAGCTGTACAATACATGTGGATCAAAGTTAAGAAATGAACATGTGAAGCAAAATTATCACTATCCTATATTGGAAGTAGTATATGGAAGTTTTCTTGGTATAGAGAGATGCACTCTGCCAATTAACACATCTATATTAGAGATTTGAAACAGTTATCCTGAGAACTTCAAATATGACATGGTATATGTTAATTGAGCACTCACTCCATGTAAGTTGATATCTCTATTTTCTTTCCACGGCAGATTTCTCACCTTCAAGAACAATTGCATGATCAATTTGTGATACGGCGTGCATTAGAGAAGGCACTGAGTTTCAGGCCCCTTTCCTATGATATTGCAGTTGAAAAATCAATCCCCAAGGTGGCCTTCTTTTTTTTAGTGTACTAAAAAAAATTTCAGTGCCGGAATTCTTAGCAGTCTTATTAACAGAAAATTGAAGCTGCAGTATTGTATACACAGAACTCCCTTGTGCTGTGCCTTCTTAATTCATTTATGTAGTAAGAACATCTTCCTCATATTCAAGTAAAAAACACTTAAGAGTGGAATAATGAAAACAAAATAAGAAGTTTAAAATTTGAAACTAAAATTTGGATATTTTTAGTGGACTGGAAGTGGAGAACAAAAATTTGGGTTAGTAACTGAGTTGACTATTGAAGCTTATACCAGACATTTTGTTTACAAATATCTGGATCTTATTATATTCAATTATTTCCATGATATTAGATTATTTGGTACCGTTAACCAATATACTTCATTTAATTCAGGCTGCCAAGGAACTTATCAAGGAAATTTCAGTTTTAGAATTGGAAGTTGTCTACTTGGAAAAGTATCTTCTATCATTGTACCGGAAAACTCTTGATCCAAGAATCTCATCCCTGTCAACCATGGAAGAAATACCGAAATCCACTTCTCCAGAGCATAAAGGGATGGTTTCAGAGGTTCCTGGGCAAGATATTACATCAGAGAAAGAAAATTCATCTATCCTATCTAGTGGTCTTATGTCCTCTTCAACTGGGCACTCTTTTAGAGAATATGATGACATTTCAGGGTCTCGAAAACTGTTGGATTTTGGCATTCATCGAAGTCACTCATCACTCTCCCATCATTCAGCACGTGCTGTAAGAAAAGCTACAGACTCTTTTCATTCCCTGCCTTTGTCAATGGTGAGGGTAAATTGATTGCTTAGAATCAACAATATTTTAAGAGATTGGTGATAATTTAATAGAGTACACTGTAATTCAAGTAATCTGGTATTAGTCTGCAAATTTTTACATGGTTGGCCTAAAAGCAATAACAAGCCTCTCTGATACATGGATACTGTTTTTGATGTTTCCTCTTCAGCAAGCTGATATGGATGCTTCAAATGAGCATTTTGAAACCAGCATTCCAGATCGTGTTATGGGAATGCCAAACTCCCTTTCTGAGGAGATGATCAAGTGCATTTCAGCCATTTATTGTGAACTTGCAGATCCTCCTTTGATCAACCATGATTACTTGTCCTCTCCTATTTCCTACTCATCAGATTTAATTTCTTCTCAAGGCCAAGGAGATATAGGAAGCCAAGAGAGTGGGAGATTTTCATCCTTTAACTCACATTGTGATAATTCTTTCAGCATTGTGAAGTCCATGGAATTGGGTGGACCTTACTGCACAATGGCAAAGGTACAGTGGATTTGCCAAGATAGTAAGAAGCTAAGAAATATTGAACATAAGGTGCAACATTACAAGTAAGTAGTTTCTCACTTCTGACATTTCTTTAAATTTGATGTCGTGCCATACATTTCTGTTTGCCATGGCCTTTTCTTTCTTATATGCTTGTATCTGCTTGCAAAGCCAAACAAGGGGATTTGTTTCCAGAAATGATACTAAACTTGTTAAACTAATATCAACCTGTCCTTGCTTCTGATAAACAGCTTTAATAAGCATGATTTAATAATTGATTTAAATGTTGGGGCTTGTTAACTTAATGCTGTTAGTATAAAAAAGATTGACTTAATGCTCTTTGGAGTTACAGGTCACTTGTTTATCAGTTAGAAGAAGTTGATGTTAGAAGGATGGAAAATGAGGAGAAGCTAGCATTCTGGATTAATGTGCATAATTCTCTGGTGATGCATGTAATATTTCTAAACACATGGAGTCATTATTTGTTCTAGTGTAATTTTGTGGCCATATGCCTCTTAACGGTTGCAATCTATTTGCTGCTTGTTGTCTTACAGGCATTTTTGGTTCATGGGGTTCCTAAAAACAATCTGAAAAGGGTATCCTTATTACTAAAGGTGAGCAGAGCTTCTCTGGTTATTTTAGCAGTGGAAGATGGAACTGGATTTTGTATTGACATGCCTATGGATGATCCAGGCTGCATATAACGTAGGGGGTCAAATCATAAACATAGACATGATACAGAGTTCTATTCTAGGATGTCGATTGCCTCGTCCAGGACAGGTAAGTTAAAATATTGGTTCTTCCAACTGAAGCAAATTTTCCATTCCAAATGCCTCAATCCATGGTTATGAGTCACAAGATTTAATTTCTTGTTTGTCTTGGAATTGATTGAACTTGCATCTCCTTGTAGTGGCTGCGTTTTTTGTTTCCTTCAAAGACAAAAGTTAAGGTTGGAGATCCACGAAAAGCTTATGCAATTGAGCAGCCAGAACCTCTTTTATATTTTGCACTTTGTTCAGGAAGTTTCTCTGATCCTGCGGTATGTGCTTACCCTCAGTTAAGCTTTCTGCTGTAATGCGGCAAAATACTGCAACTATTCCTGGTAAAGAATTGGTTGTCTTGGTCATACAAGTCATCATGTTTATAATTTTCTCTAGGTCCGTATGTACACATCAGAGAAAGTGTTCCAGCAACTAGAAGTTGCAAAAGAAGACTACATCCAGTCAAATTTCAGTTTCAACAAGGAAAAGAAAATATTGATGCCAAAGATCATGGAGTATTTTGCAAAGGATTCAGATATTTGTCAAGCTGTTTTGGTCCAGATGGTCGAAGAGTTTATGCCTCAATCTTTAAGGAAGAACATTCAGCAATCTTGTCACAGAAAACGTGGGAAAAGCATTGAGTGGATACCTCACAACTTTGCCTTCCAATATCTGCTTTCAAGAGATCTAGTCGGTGATCTTTTGCTGTATTAGACAGTGATACCCAAGATCTATTATGCATTTTACAAGTATGTTTTCGTGGGTGAATGACAGATGAATCATAACTGAAACAGGGTTACTCCTGGTGCTGCCAATGTCAATGAAGACACTCATCAAGATACAAGCTGGAGTAGGGCTGACTCAAGAAGGCAAGGAATTCGGGTTGGTTGTGCTTGATCCTGTTTGTTCATCAGCCTTCTTATGATGACAAGATGTTGTGATTCGGCTGTCATTCCTAATTATGTTCAGCTTTCCCTGTAACAAGTACCTGAGAGAATCAAGGGAAGAGATGTGTCATAGAATGCCTGCACCATACCATCTGTACAATGTCATGTTTATTTTGCTCCTGAATTGTGATGAAAAAACTGTCTTGTTTATTTTTAACATTACCTAGATTGTCATTTTTCCATCTATATTTCTATTAACATGTTTTTTTTTTTTTTTTTTTGATACATCAAAAGGTTGCTACATCAAAAGGTTTGTTTTGTAAGTTAATAGATATTAATTTAACTAAATTCTTGTGGTGTATGTACTAAAATATAGGCTCTATTTACTAACTTAAGAAAAATACCCGGTTTAGACCGGTTTCATATTCAGGCTTTGCTTCTGACAGCGCCAACCAATAATCGGCCATGTCCCGTGCACCTTATGAGCCACAGATATCCCCTGGTTGGAGCATTTTCCCTAGACTTAAATTTATAAAAAAAAAGAAAAAAAGAAAAAAAAGAGAGATATTGTCATTTTTCAATAAAGCAAATTCATAAGAGAAAAGAGAAATTGGCATTTAATCAGTTTTCTGCATTATAAAGGCATTTTTGAAATTTTGTTTCACCACTTGTCTCTCATTTTTTGAATTTTTCTGAAATTAATTTTATTAAATGAAACTGAAATAAAATAAAATAATAAATAAACTCACAAAATAGGCCAAAATAGAGAAAGGAGAAAGCGTGGAGGAAAATGGAAGATGAGGGCGTAGGGTTAGTGTTAGCAAGAGCCACAGAGCTGAGGCTGAAAATTAGCCATTGCATCGAGAAAGCTACTGCCGGCAACACCCCGTCTTCTACTGACGGAACCCCAGAAGGACGACAGCAGCAGGAAGAAGGCGATGGAGAGTCAAGAAAGAAAGATGGTGTCTTTGATGCGGAGAAGAACCCTAAACCCGATTTTTCTGGGAGTCTAGGTGATGTGGACGAAGAAGATGACGATGGAGAAACACCGAGGCTCTTGAATATCCGTGATGCCCTTGAATCCCTGGAATCCCAGCTCGTTGCTTTGCAGGTTTGCTGAAGCAAAAATGTTCTCTTTTTCTTCTTTCTTTTTGGGTTTCTTAAAAATTGTGGCTTTATGCTCAAAACTCATGAAGATGCTATATTTGCTGGGACAGTTTTACCATGATTTATGAGGATTTCTGCATCATATTTTGCTATTTGCTGTTAATGTTAAGAAAGGATAAAAGAGGTGGTTGCTTAATTGTTTTAGCTTTTCTTTAAGATGAATACATACATATTAACGTAGATTAGAAGAGTGTAAAATGTGTTAGCAATGCTTGGTATGAAAAGACGTTGCCAAATAACCACTTTATTTCAGCGCTTCCTTGTAGAGGTGTTCAGGATGTTCATAGATGTCTTTGGCAGCGGCATTGATGTGGAAATAATGTAAAAAGTTGTGTAAATTTTAGTTTTACAAGATTTGAAGTCTTTCTGATTCATTGAGCTCCGACCCTGGATTTGTGAATTGGCCTTTTGTCAGATTCTCAATGTAGGCAGCGTATCAATTATAGGGAGTTGAAAGTTTTCAAGACTAGGAGGTGAGAGGTTAATAGTTTATGCATCTATTTGCAGGATAGGACCAAAGTGAATCATTAAGATGTAGTTCAAGGCGGTTTTATTGTTTGTCCTTTCTATTCTTTTGGGTAGATTAGCCTGTTTACTACGTCAATTAAATGAACTGTTGCGTTATACCCCTGTGAGTATATTTACTAGAGAGGTAGGATAAATATATTTGATATCAT
Source organism: Rubroshorea leprosula (assembly GCA_020521535.1). Lineage (NCBI taxonomy): Eukaryota > Viridiplantae > Streptophyta > Magnoliopsida > Malvales > Dipterocarpaceae > Rubroshorea > Rubroshorea leprosula. The sequence goes on along the minus strand of BPVZ01000065.1, from coordinate 1,029,929 downwards.
TCTTACTAAAGCTTTGAGTGTAAAAGGTAACTTGAGAGCTCATTCCCAGGAAAAACAATTATAGTACTATGTTTTTGAGTTCTTATGGTTTGGATTCTTTATATGTTTTCTTTTGGTTGCCAGAATCTACAACAACAGCAATGCTATGAGAGGGAAGTTGCCCTGGCTGAGATTGATTATAGCCGCAAAATATTACTAGAGAAGCTTAAGGACTACGATGGGAAGGACTTGGAAGTGATACACGAGGCTTCTGCTTTTGCCGGTGAAACAGTAGAGAACAACAGTAATCTCCTTCTTCCTCCATATCCAAGTCGGCCCCCTCGGCCCTTGGTTTTGGATAGTGACTATTTGTCACACTTAAAGTCAACAAGCAAGTCAGCACCAAATGGGGTTAACACTAATGGTTCAACAAATGAAACTAAGAAGCATGGCAACAGATATGAGAGAAATGAAAAACAAACTGAATCCAACAACTCAAGGAAAGGTTTAGGAAGCTTACTTATTACAGCTTTCAAGACAGTGCTTCCCCTTGTTGCTGTGATATATGCGCTGAGTTCATCTAACATCACGCCAAACTTTGGCAAAAAAATCGCACCACTCAAGTCAGCTGAAGAAAAGAAAGCAACTATTAGATGTCCACCTGGAAAAGTCCTGGTGATGGAGGGTGGAGAAGCTCGATGCCTCGTTAAAGAGAGAGTTGAAGTTCCATTCGAGTCAATTATTGCGAAGCCAGATGTAAATTATGGGTGTGGTTAATTTCAATTTGTTCTTCCTTGGTTATATACAACTCTTGCCGTGAGTCTACCTCTGCAGTGAATTCTTTCTTTCAGAAATTTTGTATGATGACCTTTATCTACCTCCAAAGATAATCTTTTTTAAGTTCCACAGTGACCCTTGACGTCACTCAGGTTGTCAGGATTCAGGATATCACGGAAGGTAAAAACTAAAAACTTATTTTTAATTTTTTACTTTATTAGGTTTTGAAAATCTTAATTTTTTATTTTATATTAT
>BPVZ01000065.1:979234-1003491 GCA_020521535.1 Rubroshorea leprosula | reverse complement strand
TGGGCCCCACTTTTGTTTTTGCATTGGGTATGACCATGTCATCATTTATCCACGTGTACAACTGACGTGGCTTAAATTTTTGATATATCTGTGAGTTAACGGACGATTTTTAACGGAATGACCAAATCGGGGTAAAAATGGTAAACAGTAGGGACCAAATCAGAGATTTTTTTAGTTCAGGGACCAAATCGGGGGTCTGTACAATAGTTCAGGGACCAAAAAGGAGTTTTAACCTTAAGTATATAAATCGAATCCTTTCCAATCCTTTCAATTTGAAAGGATGAATAACACAAGGGTGGAGAGGATTTCGTCACTCCCTCTTCATTAACGAGGAAAAACAAATAGAGTAAGGGACATATCTACCCCTCACTCTTCCCCACTCTCCCTCCAAATCCACCAATCCAAATAAGGGCTTAGGGTTCGCCACAGGGGAGGGAGATTGGACTGCCACTGCTCACTCATTGCCGCTGCTCACTGCCGCTGCTCACTGCCACTGCCGTTGCCTGCCGCTGCTCAATGCCACTGCCGCTACTCACTGCTCAGGGGCTTGCTGGAGTTGCTGCTGCTCACTGCTCAGGCGCTTCCCGGAGTTTAAATTTCTCATGCGGCCGGCGAAGCAAAGCGCTCAGATCTGTATCCGAGAATTTTGGAGAAAATGGGAGGATGAGCAATAAACTTTTCTGTTACGTATGAACAATGGAATGAGAAACGTTTCAGGCAGGCAAAAGGGGGGAGGCGTGGTGGTGCTTCCAGTATGAACTGGAAGAAGGGTGAGAATGGCTAAATAAAAAGAGATGCGTGATTTAATATTAAAATTCCGAAATATTATTATAAATATAAATATAAAAAAATTTATAAAGGTTATTATGATAATTTTAATGTTTAAATTGTACACTTTGTTAATCTTTAAAAATATTAATTTGATCTTTTATTTTTAAAATATAAATTTAAAAAAATTAATTATTTATATAAATAATAATTAAAATTTTTTTATATAAAATATATGTTGAATATTTTTAATTTATTTATTTGTATTATTGGATATTTAGATTTTAATTAGCTAATTTTAAGTTTCCAACTCTAAATTTGATTTGTTGGTGTTTAATTTTAGTTTTATATAATTTATTATATATTATATATTAAATTTAGTAAACTCTCAATTTTACTTATTTGATTTTACGATTTTGATTTTACATAGTAAAAACAATTTTAGGTAAACTTTTAATTTTGACAACCTTGGTCATAACTCGTTAGCCTCTCAAAAATTTTTAAATTAATTTTTAAATTTTGCAATTTAAAAATTTTATCATTAACTTTTATTTTATTAATCTAATTATTCTTAATATTTATGAAAATAATTATAATTATTCTTTTTGTAAATCTTGTTATTAAATTTAAAACAAGATGTTGACACAATAATTAATAACTCTTTAAGTCTAATCTACTACCTATAAAAACGATATTTTAATATTGAATGTTTTTGGACAATTAGTTAGAAAAATTTTGAATTTTTAACATTTCGGTGCCATTTCTTGAAAAAACCTTAAATCATTACCTTTGTAGTGTCTAACATTAATCAAAAATATTTATTTTAGTCACTAAAAAAAAAACTAATATCTATTTTTTTAGTCAAATATTAACATTTTACCTCTAACTCAAACTTTTTATTAAGTCAAATCTATTTGTTTTATTTTATTATTTGCAATATAAAGTTTTGACATATTTCTAAATTTATTACAGTATTTTATATGTGTTTTAATTTTTTTTTTCTCTACAAACACAACTAGATAATTATTTACTAATCACCAAAAATTTCAAAGGATAGTATAATTTAAATTGAATATGGCCAAGTTTAATTTTAGACACAAATTTACAGCTTTACAATTATCTTCTACTTCCTTTGGTCCTTTTTAGTTGCCCAATTTCATCAATTTTATATTAAGTAACTTAATAATTTTATATAATCAAATTAATGATGACTAAATTTTTTTTTTGTCTAAGTGAAAATATTCAATAAGCACTATGTTTGGGAAGAAAATATTCAATAAGCACTATGTTTGAGAAGAAAAATGATTTCAATAGTCATCTATTTGCTAAATAAAATCATCAAATCAAACTATATGCAAAAGTCAAATTAACACAATTAAATAGATTAGAAAAAAAAAATACTTTAAACACAAATGATTTTGGGTAAAGTTGACTGGGCGAATGTTTTTATGGTTAAAACCGTGATATGATGGTTTGAGTTGATGTCGGGATTGCAGATTAATTTTGGCAAAAGCAGTGTTTATGGTTTTAATGTATCGACAAGGTGGTTGAATGGGACGGCTTGTTCTTTACGGTGTGATGTTGGAAAAACACCTTTTTTTGCGTTTGGGCTTGCTTGTTGGTGGTAAATCTGGAAGTAAAAAACTGTGGGAACCAGTGGTAAATAAGTTTCGTGCCAAACTTGCTGTTTGGAAGTCTACTTTGTTGTCTTTTGGTGGCCGCATCACCTTGCTCAATTCGATACTTTCTGCTTTACCCTTTTTTACATGTCTTTATTTTTAATACCTAGTTTTGTGGTTTCTAAGTTGGTTAAAATTCAAAGGGGGTTTCTATGGGGTGGAGCTGAATTGAATAGGAAAATTCCATGGGTTAAATGGGATTATGTTTGTGGTAGTAAGGTGAAGGGAGGTTTAAGGGTGCTAGATTTGAGAAGGAGAAATTAGACATTATTTGGGAAGTGGTGGTTTCGGTTTGGTGATGGCATGGAGAGTTTATGGAAGCAAGTAGTGAGGGATTAAAATTATCAGGGTCGATGTGAGGTGGATATAACATCAATTGCAAATTTAAGAGTGTCGAAGATGTGGAAAGATATTATTAGTATAGGTGGGAAATCGGTTAGGCTAAGGAATATTTTGGGGAATGGGTTTAGATGGGAGGTGAGGTGTGGAAGTAGGGTGGGCTTCTGGAGGGAGAATTGGGTGGGTGATAAACCTTTAAGGGATTTATGTCCTAGACTATATGCATTGGTTGTGAATAAAGAAGGCTCAGTTAGTGAGATGGGGCAATGGGAAAGGGATAGGTGGTGATGGAATATGGCATGGAGAAGGGGGAGAATGGGACAAGAAAAGAATGAGGAGGAGGTTTTGTGGGGGGTATTGGATGGTATACATTTAAAGAAAGGCAGGGGGGATCGTTAGACTTAAGTACATGATCTGGGAGGAAAATATATGGTTAGGACAACTTATGAGTTTTTAGCTTCTAAGGAGTGTCTTCTTGATATTTAGATTTGCAAGCTCATCTGGTGTAGGCTAATGCCTTCGAAAGTTGGCTTTTTTGGGTGAAGGCTATGTCTTGATCGGCTGCCAACAAAATGGAATTTACAACAAAAGGGGTGTGTTGTTGCAACAGGAGGGATTTTTATGTGGTTTGTGTCATGACGTGGTAGAGGAGGTTAATCATTTATTTTGCACCTATAAGGAAGCTTGGTTAGTTTGGGTTAAGGTGCTGAATTGGTGAGGCATAAAAGTTGTCATGTTGAATACAGTTAGGGGAGTGGTAGAATTTTTCTTGTATGATTTGGGTAGAATTATAGGGAAGGAGTTGGCTGCATGTGTTTTTCTTGTTTTTGCATGGTATTTATGGTATTGGAGGAATGCTTGTGTATTTAAGGATTACGGGAGTATGGGAGAGTGTTTGTTGGATAAGGTATAAATGAAGTCATGTTTTTGGATTAAAAATAAGGTGGATGGATGTGCTTTTTCTTTTTATGAGTGGAAGATGAATCCAGTTGATTGTGCTTTAGCTATAAAACGGTATAAGAGTATGCTGAAGAGTTTTCAAAAGCAGCATCAAGGCTTTCTATGAGTTCTTAATGTAGGCATTCATGAGTTGTTGTTTCTGGTTAGCTTTGGTATTTTTGGTTGTTGGTTTGGTTTGCTATTGCCAACAGTAGTATTTTAACTTTGTATATGGATTGGAGTACCCCTTGTACTCTTTATAATAATATATTTTTCTTTGTTTTGCTGATAAAAAAAAACCCCTCTAAGACAATAATTAGTATATTTTCTGATTTAACATACCCCACAACACATTTATTAAGAAATTTTTTTTTTTTCAAATTTAATTCAAAGGCAGGAAAACTAAAAGATACAGAGTTTAATAGCTAAACCAATTGGTGCTATCAGGTGTACCAATTATATTCCTTTAACCCTATCTTTATGCCTTAACTTTAATCATATTCATTCTAACGCAAAAAGTCTCTTTTATCTTTTTCTTAAAGATGTTATTGATAAAAATACAAATTGATATACATATATTTCAGTTTAATATACATCACAATATATACTTGTTAACAAATTATTATTTTCAAACTTAAATTAAAAGCATGAAAGCTTAAAATTATATTTTATATATAATGGTTAAATTGGTAATTGTTGACAAATATATTAAGCTATAAAGTGTATCAATTATTTTTCAAATATGAATTATCCCTAAATCCTTAATCTGAAAAAAAAAATAATAATAAAAGACTATTATTGCCAAGATGGAATGAGTAACAAAAAAATATTTTAAAGGTGGACCTCCAAGGAAAAAAGTATATGAATGCTTATAAAATTATTTTTAAACCCTTAACAAATTCCCTTTTACATATTTGATTTATTAAAAATATTTAAATAATTTCATAAATATTTATATGCTTTTTTTTTTTTTACAGAACAACATGAAAATCCACTTTCTCCTATAATTATCACAAAAGAAGAATCCCTTCAAAAGAATTTAGCGTGTTCTCTTCTGAAAATTAAGATACAACATATAAAATTTAAGTTTTCTGTATTAAAGTCATGACATAAAAGAAGAGGAATTAAATTATATTACTATACTTTAGCGAGAGAATGGGTAAAATTGTACCAACGAGGGGTTGGATTAAGTGGTAAGCGGCTCGTTCCAGCTTAAGCAAAATCTCGAGTTCGAAATCTTGTGTACGCAGCAGTTTTTATTGGGAGACTCACCCACCATTCTGGTGCGTCACAGTTGGTCGAGTCTGGAATAGTCGGGGCGAAGCCCCGGATACCGGGCAGAAAAAAAAAAAAAAAAAAAAAAAAGGGTAAAATTGTTTTCCTTTCTTTTTTTTCTTTTCTCTTTTTTCAATTTTTTCAAACTAAACATATTATTAATTATATCAAATTACAAAACATCTTTCTTACCTACTCTAAAATTACGCTCAACTTTGACCTAAAACTCCTTCCCCTACCACCACGCTTCCCTTTTTTCTTCACCAAGGATTCTAATTCACTCCCGCCGTCAACGACGACACGACCGTCACCACCACCACTCTCGTCGCCACCACCATCTACCCCAACCCTCCTGCTATTAAACACAATAGAATCCATCTTTCTCATCATCCCACAACCACAACCAAAGCACTGCCCTCCACCACCATGAGAACCATTAAGAGCCAAACTTGCCCTAACCGCCAAGGCACCCATATCCTCTGCCGTGAGCGGAGAATTCAACAAACTCAAAGGCAAAGCAAAGTACAGCTCACCTGGTTGAAGCTCCTCATCATCACCAACGGCGCAGAGGATGTTGTCCAAATCAATATCGTTTGAGTTGCAGATAAAAGAATTTGAGTTCTTCTCTAATATCCTCGAAACCTTAACAGGGTGTGAGAATTCCTCGAGCCGATCATCTTCGAGGATCAGCTTCGCTGTATTGCCAGCTGATGATGAAGTTGACAGACCACATGAGCAGCATATTCCCATTCTTTCTGCCTCCTGTTTCTTCCCTCTTCGAAGATTGCAATTATGTTTTAGGTTGAGTTTTGGATTTACTATTAATTAATGAGATTTCTTTTTTTTTTTCTTTTTTAAGTTAATACGGTAAGAAGAATGATGTGAGATAATATATTCCACATCAGCTAGTATGTGATAAGGTAAAGAAATTATTATAGCTTACTATCAAAGTAAATTAGTTTAATGGTCCTTTTATCTATTTTTAATAGGTCTCAGGTAAGATTTAATAATAACAATAATCTTTCTATCTCAGAATAATATATTATTTTTTGAAATTAAAATTTTGAAAACAATTTTTTTTTTGTTTATTTTATCCTTAAAAAATAAATATAAATAAATAACTTTTTTAATCAAAAGATGAATAATTAAAGTTGAAAAATAATCATAAAGTTAAAATAGAAAAAAATTTGTTTCATTAAAACAAAAAAGACAACTTTTATTTTGAAATAAATTTTAAATAAAAAAAATGTTTATAATTCTGGGATAGATAAAGTAATAATAATGATTTTTGTTTCAATAAATCATTCTTGAACTAAATTAACTTATCTTATAATTTTAGATTTCGTTTAATATGGTTTTGATTTTTTATTTTAGTTTTAGTTTTCAAATTTTAAATAATCAAAATTAAGATTAAAATTGCAACTTATTAGCAATAAAATTTTAAAACAAATACCTAAAACTCCAAATATAATTAATTTATAGTAATACTTAATTTTATTCCAGGGTTTTTAAAATTTTAAAATCAAAATAAAAAAACTCAAAATTACAGTCATACTAAATTGAGCCTTAATTATTAAAGGTTTTCTTAATTTGTATATCTTTAGGGCAAAAATCAACAATGCAATTAATTTAATTTTTTATATTAATTAGTATTAAAAATACAAATGTTAAAAGCAATACAAAACGGGTTATTGAAAGGAGTGGAAGTAGGACATGGAGGATTCAAGGTCTCACACCTGCAATATGCAGATGACACACTCTTGTTTGGTGAAGCTACCGAGGAGAATGTCTAGGCCATGAAGGGTATTCTGAGAACATTCGATCTGGTGTCAGGGCTAAAGATCAATTTTAACAAAAGCCTAATCATTGGCATTGGGGTAGAGGAAGAGTGGCTTGACAAAATGGCGTGGATTATGTGCTGTAAAAAAGGGAATCTGCCCTTCAAATACTTGGGGATCCCCATCGGGGGTAGTTGTAGAAAGATTTCCTTTTGGAAGCCGCTAGTGGAGGTCTTCCACAAGAAATTAACAACATGGAAGGGTCGGTTCTTATCTCTTGGTGGTCGGATCACTCTCATTAACTCAGTGCTATCCAGTCTCCCCGTGTTTTGGATGTCGATGTACTTGATCCTGAAAGGTACAATTCTTTCTCTTGATAAAATTCGTAGAAGATTTTTGTGGGGTGGGATTGAGGGAGGTAAGAAAATAAATTGGGTCAAATGGGATACGGTATGCAAGGATAAAGAACTAGGGGGATTAGGAGTGAAGGACTTAAGGAAATTTAATTTGGCGCTGCTAGCCAAATGGTGGGGCAGATTAGTGAACAAGGACAAAGGGCTTTGGAAAAAAGTGATCGTAGAAAAATATGGGAAAGAGGGAGAACCTAGCTATAATTGGCTGAGGGAGAATATTGGCTACGGATCAACTTGGTGGAGGGACATTTGTAGATTAAACAATATTGAGTGCAAGCATGAGGGGTGGTTAGTGGAGGGGTTCAAAATCAGAGTGGGAGATGGGGGTAGCATAAAATTCTGGTGGGATGAATGGTGTGGGGAAGGTCAACTGGCGAATAGATTTCCTAGGCTTTATTTATTATCTGCAGGAAAGGATTTCAAAGTTTCACAATCGAGAGGGTGGCTCAACGGAACATGGATTTGGCATTTAGAATGGAGAAAAGGACTGCATAGCTGGGAAGAACAAGAAGTATCAGAGCTCATGAAAATGATCAACGACATTACAATCACAAGAGGAAAAGAAGATATATGGGAGTGGAGTCATAGCAAAGATGGAGATTATTCATCAAAGTCAGCCTACCAAGCACTCAAGAGGGAGCACGGATCGGAACAACAACAGTTGGCTCTCCACAAAGTCTGGAACTCAATTGTGCCAAACAAAATTTCAGCATTTTCATGGCAAGTTCTACAGGATAAAATACCTACAAAGATCAATTTAATCAAAAGGGGGATAACTCAAGGCATAGAGGATGGCAGATGTGACTTATGCGGTAGCCAATTAGAGGAAGCTAGCCACCTTTTCATACACTGCAGCATTGCCCACAACCTTTGGAATGCATGCTTCAGATGGTGGGGGATAAAATCAGCTCTGGACAAAGATTGCTTAAAGGTATTCCGTCAACACTCATCAGTAATCAAAATGGCAGGGAAAAAAGAGGGCTGGAGCTGCATTTGGTTTGCTGTTGTATGGACACTTTGGTTAGCTAGAAATGAAAGGATTTTCAGAGGCAAAGAGGAAGATGAGAACAGACTTCTCAAACTAGTCCAGCTAAGAGCATTTAGTTGGATAAAATGCAGATCGAAAAGCTGCACCTTCTCACTTTCAGATTGGTTCCAGAATCCATTAGCTTGCTTAAAGAACTAGCGCAGCAGGAAGAAAAGGTATGTAAATACTGATAAGGATGGAAGGGAATGATTTTCCACAAAAAGAAAGCATAGGCCGATATCTTTTTTCTGCTAGTTCAAATTCCTTCTTTCTTCGGGGCATAGAACATTGCTTCAACTAGAAAGACAGAGTTTGAACTAGTACTTGCTAGGACATTTGAGATTCTGCTCTTTATCAGTGGTCGGAAGGATTTTGGTATTCTGACTTGCTGAATCCTGTATTTAACGGGTTGGAATACCCCCAGTATTCCAAAATTTATAAATATTTTGCTTTTCAAAAAAAAAAATACAAATGTTAACATTAATTTAAACATTAATTTTATATAATTATTTTAATTAGACAACTATTAATTAAATAAAGAGAAACTTTTAATTTTTCAATACCAATTAATATAAAAAATTTGAATTAGTTGCACTCTTAACCATAAGTTAGAAAAATTCAACTACCAATTATCATCTCCACCTATGCGGATTGATTTTTTATTTATATATGTGAAATCTTTTATATGTACGATATTTTTAAGTACAATATACTTTACTCCCTCAGTTCAACAATAAAAGTTTTTGGTTTGATTTTTTAATTTCTTTTTAAATTTAGATGAAAATTTAACACAACAAATGGATGGAAATTGAAAATTTTCTTTCTCCTATATAATTTTTGTTTCGTAATTTTATTTGATTAAAAAGTTTCAATTATCTATTATATACTATGTTTAAATTTTTAAGATTAGTACTTAATTTTTCAACATAAAAACTCAGCTTCTTTTTTTTTTTTATCTAAATACATTTGTTGTTCATGGCTTACGTTTCATTATTTGGATTTGGATAAAAAATATCAATATATGAAAAATAAAAAATCGTGGATATGAATCATATATGATTCATGCCTTCTAAACAAATTGCCCATTTTAAATTCCTCCCGTATACTCTCCAATTATATATCTCTCGCGTTTATTTCACGTTGTTTTATGTAATTTAATTTTAAATGACCAATTGAAGATTTTTTTTTTTTTTTAATGGTAGACCAAGTGAAGATAAAATCATAGCGGCATACACATTAACATGTACTTTGACTTTCAATTATTTTATTTTTTTTCCTCTCATTTAAAAATTTTAGTTTTGTTGAATTTTATATATTTTATTGTTTCCCAATAGAATAACTTTTACACATTTCAAGACTAATTCCTTCTTCAACAATCTTGCATGCCACTCACATTGGTTTAGTATATTTAAGAAAATTAATTTTTTTAAACACTAACCCTAAGACTTAAACTCAGGATTTGATATACAAGACAATACTCATTTATTAATAGATTTAACTTTTAAAATTAAAAAAGTACATTTAATAGAATATTAACTAGTAAATTAGAATTTAAAATTTCTAATTATTTACCCCTAATCCACTTTATATCCCTAACATTGGAGTACAAACAAATACGTCTTAACTCTTAGGAGTCTTTGTTTGGTTAAACAAGGGTAAAATTGAAACAAAAATCTTAAATATTTTTTACAAAGAAAAAACTATACTAATATAAAACCATGGCAATTAGGGCCTATTTTGTTTGAGAGGAAGGAAAAATCATTTCATCTAATTAAATTAAAACGGTTCTTCCCTTTTTCCCTTATTTTCTCAAATGAAATAAATTACATAATGATTATATCCTCATCTAAGTAAGTTTTTCGATTGTACACAGTGAAAGACAACCATCCAAATGACGAAAAGATTGGTTCTCTCCCTTTAACAGATCAAAAAATGAAGGGAAATTTTCTTTATGTACGTCTATTAGATTTTTTTTCTTTATTATTTAGTGAAGGCACAACTTATAAATTTATATAAGTAAAAATATTTTAATAAAATTTATTATAGGTGTATTAAAAATTTTTACAATGTCTATAATGTCTTTTTTTAAGATATAATAGTTAAAATATTAAATTTTTATTAATATTAGTTAAATAAATTACCATAAAATTAAAAAATAACAATCAAAACTCTCTCTACAAAATTTTCTCAATAGTTTTTTCATCATTAGAGATGAATGTATTTGGTTTAATTTCAAATCACTCAATCTTTAAAATAAATATTTTTTATTAATTCAATTAAAATTTTAATTAATTGAAATATTTCATTTTGATTAATGATAAAAGATTTTTTTTGCTTAAAAAGATTAAAAGAAATTTGTTAATTGAATAAATTATATTAAAAAAATCAAATTTTTGATAATCAAAATTAAATTTTTGAATTAGATTCAGTTATTAAAATAAAAATTATTAATCAAAGTAATAAAAGATTGAACAAAGAGCTTCACTTTTTTAAAAAAATTAATTTTTATTTTATTAAAATCACTAATTACTTAATATTTTAATTATTTGTCAAAAAGAGTATTATAGACCTTTTAAAAAATTCTAATACACTTATGAGAAGTTTAATTAGTGCATTTTTACTTATATTAGATTTAAAATTCCACTTTCAATTAAATTGATAGAAAAGTCTAATTGGATCAATATAAAGACATTGATTGATACATCATTTAATTTAATATATTATACAATATATTTATTAAAAAATTATTATTTTTTAGTTTAAAATTAAAAATAAACAATATATAAGAATCAATTGAATTGAATGTATTTATATTATATTTTAATAATTAAACTAAATAAATATTAAAATATATGTCAAACTAAAGATATACTAATTATTTTTTAAAATATAATTTATATTAATCCAGATAAGATTATGAATCCTTTGAGGACATCATATGGTTGACAAGTTGGGCTGCTAAGTGCTGACCCTATTTATCAATGTTTAAATTTTAAAAGATGAGCTAGATGAGGTACAGTACAATTACTTGACAATTTGTACGTACTTTCTCACTCATGGGTTAATTGTCAGCTTTGATTTGATAAGCACGGACAATTGGAGGCTACCTCATCGGTTATCAGTTTGTCACCAACCGTAATGACTATTTTATGCGCAATTCCAATTAATTAGTTTCCTTCTCGTGTGTTTTTGGTTTAGTTGGGCGGAACCTAACTTTTGGTAGACTATAAATAATTACCAAACACTGATTTTCCACAATGGTTGTTTGCAATCTTATGTCACTCGGTTAATAAATTGTGATTGACCAAGTAAATAATATACAATCTTATTTTGTGATTATGGTTAAGTAAAAGGGGTTGATTGATCCGAACATTCAGATTTAATGATTTGTTTCTAAATTTTAATATTTAAATTTAATTAGTTGAAAATTTAATTTTTATTAATGATTTAAAAAAATTCCTCATTCTCCAAAATTTTCTTATGTTGAAAAAAATAATAATAATAGAGTAAAAAGGGCTAATTGAAACCAACCTTCAAATTCAATAATCCATCTTTAAATCTCAATGCTTGAGTCCACTTAATTAAAAATTTAACTCCAATCAATTATTTGAAAATTTCTTCTATCCTTCATAATTCTCCTTGTTAAAAAAAAAAAAAAAGGTAAAAGGGGCTGGCTGCATTTTTACTCACGCTTTTATCCTAAGAATCTTACATGACAAGAACTCAAAAAGCAAAGTCAAGAGAAGCAAAACCCTAACCGCCACTCCCTTCCTCCCTCTGCTGTGGATACTTTCCTCCCCCTTTTTTCCCCTTTTTAGTTTGATTCTTTGTTTCTTTCTTCCTTTTCGTAGTTTTGTTTTATTTTTTTCAAGGTTCTTCTGTAAGTATTCTTTCGTCTCTCCCTCAAGATTATAAGAGTTTATCTTTTTAAGGTAGTACATGGGAATTTTATTATTATTTTATATTCTTTCAATAAAATTTTAGAGTACACAATGGTGGAATCTTGTTGAGACCTTGGATTATAACCCCTGACTTTTTGAGAATCTTTTAAATTAGTTTTTAAATTTCGTAGTTTAAAATTTTATCATCCAATTTTATTTTATTGATCTAATTATTTTTAATATTTATGAAAATAATTATCATTACTCGTAAATCTTGTTATTAAATTTAAAACAAAATGTTGACATAATAATTAGTAACCCTTTAAGTCTACTCTACTAACTATAAAAGTGATATTTTAATTGAATTTTTAACATTTCTGTGCCATTTCTTGAAAAAACCTTAAATCAGTACCTTTGTAGTATCTAAAATTAACCTAAAATAATTATTTTAGTCACTAATATCTATTTTTTTGGTCAAATATTAAAATTTCACCTCTAACTCAACAACTTTTTATTAAGTCAAATCTATTTGTTTTATTTTATTATTTGTAATAAAAGTTTTGACATATTTCTAAATTTATTACAGTTTTTTAGATGTGTTTTATTATATTTTTTTTCTCCACAAATACAACTAAATAATTATTTACTAATCACCACAAATTTCATAGGATAGTATAATTTATATTGAATATGACCAAGTTTAATTTTAGAAACAAATTTAAATCTTTACAATTATCTTCGACTTCCTTTGGTCCTTTTTAGTTACCCAATTTTATCAACTTTATATTAAGTAACTTAATAATTTTATATAAACAAATTAATGACGAATAAATTTTTTTTTTTATTAAGTGAAAATATCCAACAAGTACTATGTCTGAGAAGAAAATGATTTCAATTGTCAACTATTTGTTAAATAAAATCATCAAATCAAACTATATGCAAAAGTCAAATTAACGCAACTAAAATAGATTAGAAAAAAATAATACTTTAAACACAAATCTGATTTAAGTGTTGACAATTTAGCCCCCCCTCATCTCAAATCTTGGCTTTGCCACTAAGAGTAGAAGAGGTGGTTGGTAAGCACTATATCGTCTTAGAATGCATTTTAATGGCAAATTATCTTAACAATTACATTTTGGATATAATATCTATCTAACAATTAGATTGCTTTATTATCATATGCTTGTTTTACACACTTTTAGGGTCAAGTTTTGTAGTGCTTCTGGTGCATTATAATTGGCTTGTATCTTTGCGATTTTCTATTATTGACAAATAATTTTATTTTTATTCAAAAAAAAATCCTATATAACAATAACTCAATAATTTTAATTAATTCTTTTTATTTGAGAAGTATATAAAGTTCATTTAACATCACACAACTAGTGAGAGATGAAAGAAAGTTTAATAGCTTTATATATATATATATATATATATATATATTTGATGATAGATTATATGTACAAGGCAAGATAATTCTCCTCCCTTTTTTTTCCCCTAAATCTCATCTTCCTCAATTCCAGGTTTGAATTTAAAATTTTTAAGTTAAAATTTCAAGTTTTAATCGATTGAACCATACCATGCTAGGAACTCTAATTTTTTTTCTTTTATAAGTCCTTCAGTATGGCCATTCGGCCCATTCCGAGAGGATACCTCCTCCATTTTTATCGGATCAGTATAACCTTCAACTCCAAAGGGCCAACCATGAGAAGTTCACGAACAAACAATTTGGACCTTTACTGATTACAGAACGCAATTCTAGTCCAGGCCTGTATACGGAAACTACAAATGGGCCAGGCTTAAAATCTTCTACTCCAAAGTCTAAATATACTATATAATCTCTATTGCTCATAAAATAAAAAATTAAAAAAAAAAAGAAAAAAAGAATCATCTCTATTTTTTATTAAAAAATAGAATAAATAAAAGGGTTATGGATTTTCAGAGGCCTGAAAAATAAATAATAATAATGCCTATAAAATTAAGAGAAAAGTGAAAATTATAATGTCTTAACATTTAAAATATTAAGATTTTTTATAAAATTATTTAAATACCTTAATAAATCACTATATAAAAATGATTTATTAGAAGTTATTTAAATAATTTCATAAAAATTTTAATATTTTAATTGTCAAGATATCTTAATTTTTTGTAATCTTTAAAACTAATTAATTAAATACCTTTAATAAATCATTTAAACAATTTCACAACTATTTTTACATTTTTTTTAAATTTAACTGAAAATAGACTTCTCTTTCTATAAATAAAAAGAAATAGAGAATTTAAAACATTTTCATTTTCCACAACATGTGATTAACATGGAATAATTTATTCCCATCAGAAGAGGCACACATGGACCCATGAATACCCACTGCATAAAGTTAAGCATCCCCTGCGTTACAATTCAGTCCACAATCTCATCAACCTTAATTTATCTTGACATCAAACTACCAATAACCCCAGCAATGAGAACCGTGGGATCGCCGAGCACGGCCGATATTACAAACTGCAACGCTAATCCGGCTATCTCACAGCACTTTTTCACCTTCTTCCCCTTGCCCCTCTGATGAGGAGTCTGAAGAGTATTCTTCAAGCTAGGGATTCTTGTCTCTAGCTTCCTAGTACTACCTTTGCCACGTCCGAAATACAACTCATGCCAATTCTCCACCAACATCTCCCGCACACACGCCACGTGGAGGTTGTATTTCTTACATGCTGACCTGTAACTCCAGCTCCTCCCTTTCCTTCCACATTTATGGCAGGGAGCACTCACCTTTAACAATTAAGTCATTCATAATTTTCATCAAACATTATACATTTATTTTAAGAAAATAATAAAATAACTTCTAACTCTTAAAAAAAAAAAAAAACAGAGCTTCAATCTTAAAAATACTACATTTTAATAAAAAGATTTGTCTAGATTAAAAGTATAATAAATACATATTTTTACAGTTAATTTATATAAAAAAAATTAATTTTTATTTTAGTATCATTATCACGTTGACAAATTTAATTAATTAATTAATTAAATTTAAGTTAATTTTTATGAATTTTTATGTATTTTAATTATAAAATGATACATTTATTGTACTTTTAATCTGTATTCTAAGAATATATGATAGAAAAATTTTTAATAAAAATTAATTTACATAATTTATATTAATAAATCAATAAACTTAGTGGTTGATTTTTCAAAATATTTACTAAATGAAGATGTTTTTGAGATTGAAACTTTTAAAAAAAAATTATGAAAATTAAGATTTATATGCATTATTTTTCTCTTAAAAAATAAATAAAGATTAAAAAGTAAAAATAAATATTTGTTTAATAACCTCTATTATTTATTTTGATACCAAAATTTTATCAATTTGTTATGCTATATTGCATATATAATTAACCACAAATTAATTCCGCTACCCACCTTCCTATGAAGAAACAACTTCACCTCTCCATCGTCGAGGACCATAGGCAGCTTGGCGCAGCAGGGATGGAGATCAAATCCACAGCCCTTGCAGTGATAGACAAAGCCGGTGACGTCCTTCTCGCAGGCGTTGCAATATCTTGGCACGTCACCGGGCGGCTGGGCGAGGAACTGAAATGAACATTTCGTATAGAATGGATGGGAGATGGATGGAGAAGGTATGGCGCAGTGCATGTGGAGGTCGAAATCGCAGAAGGAGGTACATTTGTAGCAAGAACCGATGCCAACTTCCTTGCAGCCGTCACACTTGAACGGAAATTCTGAGTACTCGAACTTGAGCTTGTGTTGGGGATGGCTAAAATGGGATATCTCGTTGTATTTCATTGTCTTTTTGTGGGCTTCTAAAGAAATGAGACAATAAGAGAATTTATACATGATCGAAGATGCTTGGCGAAAAGGGATTGACAATCTGGAAACTGAGATTAGCATTTCTAATTAGAGTTATCAGGCGATCAATATAGCTTGAGGATGAAGCTAAGTAAGGGAATTATGCTTTGGATGGTGGCAATGGTGGTTAGTGATTTTTCATACGAATTCTCATGGTCTTGATGGGAAAGTGCAGACATATAGCATATTGTGTAATGTCCCACATAAGAATACGAATTTTCACTTTTTGTTACGTGACATCTATATCCAGATCCAATACTAAATCTAATTACATGATGATGGTAACCAGGCAAGTTATAAAGGGAACTTTTTTTTCCTTTTAATTTTCAATTGTATATTTTTTAAATTGTATAATAAAAAATAATTTTTTTAAATTTATTTTAATATTTTAATTCATTTTACTCATATATACAATTATTATTAAATTACTTATAAGTCGTTAACAATTATAAAGGGATTTAATTATGAGAGGGGGATATATAATTCTAGGAATTTCCATGCATGAGAGAACAAGAATTTTAGCATCTAAAGTGGGGAGGTGATGCAAAGGAATTGATAAATTAGCAGTCTTGCCAATGCCAATATTGATATATAGGTAAAGCATCCCCAGCATCGTGCCGTGAACGAAACCTTTTTATATAATGCGTTTAAGTTAATTACGATCATTTTGGTCGTATGAGTGATCCGAATCTATGGAGTAAAGGAATAAATTAAATCAAAGCAACTTCCAGTCTTCCTTGAACTCATGCAAGGGGAGACCAAGAATATTGTCATTGTAAATAGAACAAATTCCTAAGAAGTACTATCTTCTCACCTCTGAATTCCTAACTGTACTTATTATTCTTTTAATAAATTTAAAAATGTTATCCATTCGTATGATTGCAAATAAATATCTTCAACTTGATAGCCCAGAGAATCTATACCTCACCAGTCAATGGTAGTACTGAGAATACACAAGGTTTTTTAAACCCTTTTTTTTTTTTTTTCAGTTGCTGAAATTTACTAAGAATAATATTTTTATTTATAGAAATTGCATGGAATTTAAAGAAATTTTTCTTCCAAATTCCAAAATATATAATCAAATGTAATTTTTAAAAACCTTCAAGCATTTTTTTAATTAAGATAGATCCTTCCTTGAAGATATTGATCGGAAAGATTAATTGAGCCGAACGGGAAAAAAAAACTCCTCAACAATATTAATGGAACGTTCCAATAATTTCAATGCATTATTTTGCTTTCTTTTTGGTATAAATAAAGGAAGAACGGTAACATTCCATCATCTACAACTGATTTAATTATGAGGTGATTGTGTCCACGTCCTGGCATTGCACCTGCCCCATTAAACGTACTTGAAAGAATGGAAAAGGGAACAAATGAATTCGATTCTTTCTTTTCCTTTATCTACTCATCTTGAATTCCCTTCTCCCTCAAAATCCTTTTCTTTCTATTACACTCAACTAGTACTTAATTAATTAATTTTAAGGTTTTGACAACAATTTTCAGTCAAATTTGGTTTGTCAATCCTATGTTGTGGCTATGAGTTTTTATTATTTTTTATTATTTTAAAAATATATAAAATATTAATTAAAATGAATAAAACTACATTAAAAATTAATTAAATTCAATTAAAAATTAAAAATTTATATTTGTAAATAAGGTGTTGTGTGAGTTAAACTTTGACAAACTAAGTCTAACCTTATTTTCAATAAATGCAAAGATAGTATCCTTATTTTTAAAAAATAAAAGTTTGTATCCTCAATTTCAAAATTGGTAAAACGTTATATCCTTATTTTTGTGTTTTGCCGATAAAAAATGAAATTACATTTTTCCAATTTCCAATTTCCAATTTCACCTTCTTTTCGCTATGTATCTTGCTCCATCCATGGCGGTCCGAAGCCTTAAACCCATTTTCATTCCCAAAACCCCAACGCCAAAACCGAAGTTCTTCTCTTTTTCTTCTTCCGCCTCTCCTCCACTCTCCAATCAACCCGAACTGGTCTCCACTGTCACTTCCATCCTCACACACCATCGCTCCAAATCCCGGTGGAACACCCTCCTCTCTCTTTACCCTTCCGGCTTCACCCCATCTCAGTTTTCTCAAATTGTCCTGCAAATCAAAAGCAATGCTCATCTTGCCTTCCGCTTCTTCCTTTTCACCAAGCAGAAGTCCATCTGCAATCACAATTTCGCCTCCTATTCAACAATCATCCATGTCCTGTCTCGAGCCCGGCTCAAGACCCGTGCCCGGAATCTTATCAAGGATGCAATCCTAGCACCAGGTAGTGACTTTCATGGAACCGAATTTAAGCACTTGAAACTTTTTGAATCCTTAGTGAAAACATACAATGACTGCGGTTCTGCTCCGTTTGTGTTTGATTTGTTAGTAAAATCTTGTTTGGAAATGAAAAAGATTGATGCTTCTATCGAGATTGTTAAATTGTTGAGATCTAGAGGGATTAGCCCACAAGTTAGTACATGTAATGCTTTGATCTGGGGGGTTTCGAGGTGTAGGGGAGTGAATGAGGGATATGAAGTTTTCAGGGAGGTTTTTGGAGTGGATGATGGTGAGAAAGGAAGAAATGTGAAAAGGGTAGCGAAAGTTAAGCCTAATGTTAACACGTTCAATGCTTTGATGGTTTGTTTTTATGGGGAGGGATTGATGGAGAAGGTAGAGGAGATATGGAATGAAATGGAGACTTTAGGTTGTGTTGCAAATGCTTATAGCTATAGTGTTCTGATGCAAGTGTTTTGCGATGAAGGAAAGGTGAGAGAAGCAGAGAAGTTATGGAAAGAAATGAGAGTCAAGAAATTGGAGCCTGATATAGTGGCTTATAACACAATGATTGGCGGTTTATGCAAAATTGGGCTGGTTATGAGGGCTGAAGAGTTCTATAGAGAAATGGGATTGCGAGGGATAGAGACTACTTGTGCCACTTATGGGCATCTTATCAGTGGGTATTGTAAGGTTGCTGATGTCGATTCAGCAATAATGGTGTACAAAGATATGTGTAGGAAAGGTTATAGGCCAGGGGCTGCGACAGTTGAGGTGTTGGTTGGTAGACTATGTGATATAAGAAGGGTACTTGAAGCTTTGGAGATAATGAGAGTAGCAGTGGGGAAACATGATGTCTGTCCCACAGAGAAGAGTTATGAGTTCTTGATAAAGGGTTTGTGTGAGGAGGAAAGAATGGAAGAAGCCTTAAAGCTTCAAGCTGAGATGGTAGCAAAAGGTTTTAAACCAAATATGAAAATTTATGGTGCTTTCATTGATGGATATTTGAGACAAGGAAACGATGAAATGATAGCGATGTTAAGAAGGGAAATGTTAGAAACTCAAAATGGTCAGGAAGAAGATTAGATTTCCATTATTGAGCAGTGAATGCCAAGTGCCAAGTGCCAAGTGCCAAGTGCCAAGTGCCAGGTGCCAGGTGCCAGGTGCCAAGTGCTGTGACTTGTTTTGCAAACTGGCCATAAACATGAACTGTTTTTGGTGCATATCTATTGATAAGGGGAAGGATAGAATAAATTAAGCAAAAAGGGGAAACCATGGACAGGCAAGAGGACCTTACCTTGGTTTTAATCATTTTCGTGATGTATCATGCCATGTTGTAATTTGCCAATATGACTTGTGCCTGTATTTTATTGGATTTTCTGAAGAAAGTCCCAACATGGAAACAAAACCTTATGAAAGAAGTTACTAAATTGAACATAGATTTAATCTTTTGATTGTGTAATGAATTACATCTGTTCTGTTCTGTTTCCTTTTGGTACAAAACATTCTGTCCGGTGAAGCTATACTGCTAGATTGATACTTATCCCTTACTATGTCATGAACAGGCTGTCTCTGGGAAGGAAAAATTCGATATCTGTGAATGGTTTCAATTCAGAGAATCTGACCTTGCTTTCTCTCCGGCAACTGACACCATGAGCTTCCCTCCATGACCATGATCAGTCACCCACAATGCCTAAGATATACTCTCTTTACAATGTACAAAATGTTTTCTTTGTTTATACATCTACAAACAATACGCTGGTCTAGCTTCAAGAAACAAGAAAACTATCTGAATAATTTTCTAACTAGACAATCAATATCTGCAGATAATAAATACGTAAGGAAATGAGAATCATAAAGAGGGAAGTAGCCAGAGATTGAAAAGAGCTGAAGCCAAAGACAGAAACCAAGTCAAGAAAGCCATAGTTGCAGAAAGTTGATATCTACTGCAAAACTTGGAAGGGCAGGCGGACTTGTCTGAGTGGAGGAGATCCACAACACTAGCTGTCGAGGATGCTGCAGCCAGTGTGAGAACTGATAAAACCTGTCATTTAACATCATGTAATCTGATAAATCTATTCACAATGTATAACATCTAGTCTGAAATGAGTTGATGAATTTTTTTTCTATTATATACCCAATCTCCTGCAGCAATTATCACCAATATTCCAGGCTGACGAACAGGGCATTTGATTACAACAGAATAACCATCCACCAGTGCCAAAGTGAAACTCCATGGAATAACCAAGCCCATGGTTGTTACTAAGTAGCTGAAATATTAACCAGAATGCTAAAATTGAAGCAAAGAGTTATGCTGAAGAAAAGGAAAGGTAGATGATTCAGAACCGTACAGATGAAATTGAATTCTCCAAAGTCACATCAGAGAAAGAATGGATAAGAAACAGAAGATGAGATGTACCAGAAAGCAGTATAGCTGTAGAACTCAACACCAAAAGACATGGAGAGAAGAGACGCAGTGGAAAATATTGTCTCCAACAATCTCAGGGACAATCCGAAAGTGGTGCCAATGGAGCCTGGGACCTCATCCATGGCCTTCTTGTCTGTAATCTTCTTCTTGTTGTTCTTCTGTACCTAGGATTCTCTGGGTCATATTGACACCTAACTTGTCATCTAAATCAAACCCCAGAAGACCAACACAACAAATACACAATCAGTGATGGCTGTGGTTCTATAGGTCAAAAGATTTGCACAACATTCCTGGCCCTCTTTATTGTCTTCTGGGAAATCAATGAGGCCTTGAATTGGATAACCAGTGAGAAACAAAAGAGAGTTTCACAAGCAAAGTGCTATAATCATGTTGTTTTTTGACACTCGGGTTGGGCTCTTATTGGGGTTTTAGATGGCAAATTCTCAGAGCAAAAACTGCTAGGACGCCAGGAAGAAGTAATCCCAGAATGGCACAAATGCATATCGATAAATTCTTTTATTCGGTTATTGATACCACTGCTTCGTTGTAAAGAAAGAGCAGAAAATTTTGGGCGTGGCTGGTAGGAAAAAAGAAGCATCGTGTTGATGGGGCCTGAGGATTAAAGGAGCACTTGCTTTTCAACAAACTTTCTTCTCCTTTTTTTTGCTCTTCTTTTTTTCTGCCAGGATGTCCCTAAACTTATCTGCACATTTCTTTAGACTAATCATTCTCAGATAAAATCAAAGGTAAACTAATCACACTAAAATTAAAAAATTCATAAGAAAATATTTCTTTAAAAAATTGAACTTTACTCAACAAAATGAGAAACAAACCATATTGTCAACTAAACCACAACCTCTAAAGTATTTCAACTATCTTTTAAACCATTGAATCAGAGAATGAGAATGTAGTGGGCAGGTGCCATAAAAAAGAGGGGTGAATGAGCTGCCACCTAGCACCACCTTTACAATGTTCTCTTTATTAATGGGGGAATGATGATTATGATAAGCGGTACAAAAACACAGAAATTGCATTGGCATGTAGAGGATTTCTTTTTTTGAAAATAGGCAACGGAGGCATGTAAAGGATTTCTTTTTTACATACCCTGTTTCAGCGTAAAGTTTCAAAATGCAAGCAAACTACTGTCGGCAAGAATCGATCCTTGACTAACATAAAACTCTTCACTTCACCTAGATCCCATCATATGATGCTGATGCTTTGGTTTGTATATCTCTCTGTCATCATTTTCAAAACTGGAGAACAAGTGACGAGGGTTCCATGCAGCAACCCATATCAACAGCATATGACATGTTTCTAAACAATTTATGTGGTTATTAGATATACAAGTCCCCACTATTTATTGTATGTTTCCTCTTGAAAGATAACGAGGACATCCACACAACAGAAAAGGAGTACCAATTATTGGTTAATCTACTGTCTTGTTCATTTTGTAGTTCAGATTTAAAAGAAAAATGGAAAGTTAAAAGCCACAAAATTTATTTGCGAGTTCAAGATATAAAGGGCCTACTACTGTTATGAAAACATGACATATCAAAAGTATGCTTTAAAATATGTTACTAGCATACTCAATTATAGACAACCATCCTTAAAAACTGTATAGCCTTCCATCTCAAACAGATCAAAGCAGAAACAAAAACTAATGTGACAACATAGTGGCCTCGCATCTTAACAGGCTAAAAGGTAGACAAACACTTGCTAACTCTTTACCATCCCAAAGCCACATCCTCGCCTCCCAACCCGCTGCAATACAAAGTAAATAGTAAGTGAATAACTACGAGAGAATAAATTACATATATGATAAAGAAATAACTGGTAAAGCAAAAGAGCAAAATAAAAAATAACTATCGGGGAAAGAGCCTAGTAGGAATGTTTTATGCTTTAAGACTCCAACCTAATAGCAAGCTTTGAAGAATATGACTCGAGCAATTCATCGCAATGATCACAACTCTTAATTACCATATTATCATTTTTATATTGGAACACAATATTATTGCCATGACAAGTAGAAGACTTGAAAACAGTGAACTTGAAGCATTCAATCAAAAACATCACAAATCCAGTATTTTCTTCTTTGATTCAATATTATTGCCATAATGAAGCAATGAGACAGAAAAGAAAGCATAGCAAAACTTCCCACATTCACCAAAATTTGAAAAGACTTGGAAAGAAAATCGTTTCTCAAACCACCACGTCAGTTAGGCATCAACATAAAAAAATTCTCATTATCCTACTTAGAACAACTTCAATTGCTGTCATTATATGTTCCCATTGCCAAACACCCAGATAAACATTGTTAGAAACTGGATTTGTAAGTTAACAGCCGTTATGGTTAGTTTTCCAAGAAAAACAAAAGAAATTTTCGACAGTTCAGCCAAATTATCATCCATTCATACAAAGATAAATTCTTTATCATTTCAGGCATGAGACACCGAATAGAAAAATTCGAAATATTATGGACATTGGTAAGAAGAAAAAAAAAGGGGGAAATTTCAATGTGACCACATCAAACTGAAGACAGTCCACCCAAACATTCATCCACCCCACAAACACAATCAACACTAACAGGAACGAACAAAAAAGAACACCTCAATTTCATCAGGTTGCATTCCATTCTAAGAAAAGCTGAAGTAAAAATCCTTCTTTGCTTATAATTTACCACTACTACTAATAATAAAATGGAATAATCCCAGGAAGACGGAAGGGAAGAGGTAAAGAGAACTTTTTTTCGTTAAATTACCTGAGAGGAATGAGAGGCAGAGAACAGGGATCTACAATTCGAGCTTGAGCTCTTCACTTTCATCGAAGAAATAGTGAAGAACGTAAGGGGTGATGCGAATCGCGGCGACCCAGGCTCCAAACAGGGCGACGTGAACCTTGAGCTGCTTCAAGGCGGCAGCCTTGTCTGGTTTGCGCATGACAAATCCTGGAAACATGGTTGCTGCTCTCTGATTTCTCTCTGGTCGGCTGAAGCTAAAACCCTAGACTGGGGTTCAGGTACCTTTGAGGGGGCTTGGGTTCGGACCTTATGGTGTCGGGCAGACTGGGAAGAATCCGTTCACACGTGCGGATTCGGGTCTCTTACCTGACACGTAACTCGTTAATCACAACCGAAATCTAGGCAGGAGTATGCCTAATATTAAGGGTTATTAAAAACCAAAAAAACTGTTTTTATAAAGCGGAGTATATACTGTTTTCGCTTTTATAAAATTATTTAAATATTTTTAATTTTATTTTTATATTTTTTTGAAAAATATTAAAATAATTTATATGATAAATTACATACAATTTGTCATGTAATATACAGTATGTCATGTAAAATAGTTTTTTATTAAAAATTATAAAATATTATTTTTTAAAATATTAAATTTGTTTACTTTAATTGATAAAAATGATTAATTATTGTAATTATTAATTAATAAATAATAAATTATTTTAATATTTATTAATTAATAAATTAAAATTAATTAACAAATTAATATTCAGTATGTCATGTAAAATAGTTTTTTATTAAAAATTATAAAATATTATTTTTTAAAATATTAAATTTGTTTACTTTAATTGATAAAAATGATTAA
>BPVZ01000065.1:954475-965700 GCA_020521535.1 Rubroshorea leprosula | reverse complement strand
ATTATATTTTAATATGTGTCTAAAGATACTGGACAAAAATTCTAAATTAAGTTATTGCAAGACAAAACTAGTATGTACTAATAACTAAAATATTTGAAATTAAAAAATTTACATACTTTTAATAAGTTAACTAACAAAAAAATATTATTAAAAATACTTAAATAATCCATAAATAGTTCTAACATTTTACATGTTAAATGTTAAAATGTTTTAAGTTTTATTTTTTTCTTAAATAATTAAATAAATGAGGTAGTTCAATTATTAAGAATATGAAATTTGAAATTAAAAATTTTATATTTAAAATTTGAGTTGATGAGAGGAATTTGAGAAAATTGAGAGAATTATTTTTTTTATAATTTATTATTAAATATAAAAAAATAATTAAATAATTAAATAATTATGAAATTTTTATTTTTATTTTTAGCCTTGAGGGGTGTACCAAAAAAATATATATATTTTTTAATGCAGTGGTTACATATAATACGAAAAACGGCACAGCTAGAAAATTGCCACGTCTTGAAGTATGTTTAGGAAAATGATTTTAAAATTTTTATTTTATTATTTTTAATATAATTTTACATATTATTTAAATAATTAATTTTTTATTTATTTAAAAATTATAATATTAAATATTAAGTGCATTATATATTCAATAATAAATAAAAATTATATAAAAAATTATCTTTATATTACTATAATATATCTATGCATCCTTAGCATTATCGGTTACACGTAAGTCATGCCAACTCACATCGTTGTCTTATTTTTAAACAAAATCGTATATTAAAACTCTGAACTAATCTAAATTTGTTACTCAGCCTTTATGCATCCCTCTCATTACTGGTTACACTTCAGCCATGCCAACTCCCATAGTTTATTTTTGATAAAACCATATGCTAAGCATCTAAAACTAACCCTAGATTTGTTATTGAGTTTTCAAATTTTAGTTAATGCATATAAACCCTTAGACTCTATAATCTAAGTAATTTAATCTTTAATATGTTAACTACCATAAAAATAAGTATTAAATTACCATAAGAATAAGGGATAAATTACTTAAATCATGGAGTTTAATGATTTATATACATCAATTAAAATTTAGGAGTTTAAGAACAAATTTAAGATTAGTTTTAAAGGCTTAACATATAGTTTTGTCTTATTTCTATCCTCCAGTGATGTTATACATGGGTTTAGGCCCATTTGATTATCTTTTTATGTTCCAAGTTCCAACGGTTTTCTAATTCTTCTCTTTTTTTAGGCCCATTTCATTAGGATTGAACAGTTTTATTTTATCCCATGATAAATTGGACCCAACTCTGGGCTTATTGTATGCTTTTTCTAGATCTATAAATTGGGTCCCC
Source organism: Rubroshorea leprosula (assembly GCA_020521535.1). Lineage (NCBI taxonomy): Eukaryota > Viridiplantae > Streptophyta > Magnoliopsida > Malvales > Dipterocarpaceae > Rubroshorea > Rubroshorea leprosula. Next base: position 964,339 of record BPVZ01000065.1, on the reverse strand, counting down.
AGGCCTGTTCCATCCTCCATGTATTACTTCCTTTTTCATGGATAATTGCATTACCTTTTTTAATGATGAGCTGGAAAAGCTAAGAGATAAAATCAACGTATTATCAGTTGAATTATGAAATAATATAAGGAATTAATTTCTCTTTTGATATTTGATTGCATGATCAGCAACGGCCCTTTCTCATCCTTATCTACTTCACTTCCATATCAACCTATGACTTAAATTTAAAATTTTTTATCCTATTTAAAGTAAATTATTACTTTTAAACCAATTAGACAAGGAATACTTCCTTTATTTATTTTAAATAATTTTAATTTGATTTATTAATTTTTTAAATATGAATTTTCAATTAAAATTTAACATATTATATAAATAATAATTAAAAAATTTTTATCATATAAAAATATTCAACTAGAGTTATAAAGAAAAAATTGTTTAATTATTGTTTATATAAATTATTAAAGTTTATCTAAAACTCATGTCTAAAATATTAAAAGTCAAATTAAAATTATTAAAAATGAACATGAGAATAATATTTAAACACACTATTTTTTTTTGAAAAAATTTTTAAAACAGATAAAATGCCTTGTTTTTGGTATTAAAAATAATTGTTTTCAACAATATTATAATTATAATATCATATAAAATTATAAATTTATAATTATAACAAATTATTAAATCAGTAAATATATATAATATTATAAATGAATCTTAAACAAAAATTAATTAAATAATAATATATCATAATTATAAAATTATAATACCATAAAAGTATATCATTTTCAAAAATTTTTCGGATCCAATTATTCCCAGGGCCCCTAAGTCAAGAAGGAGAAAAACTCCATTTTGATTCCGGAGATAATGTACATAAATGCATGGTCCCCTGCTCTAATGCTTTCATATGCATCATTATTTGAGAAGGATGTGTCTGTTTCTGTTTGGCCAAAATGGTACTCAATTTTCCACTTTCCGTCCAATCGATTTATATATTTTGAATTATAAAAAAATAATTATTAATTATTAAATAATAATTATTAATTATCAATTGTATCAAAATAGCTCATCTAACCACTCCATAAAATGGCTCATGGTGGTACTAGAGCCATGATTCTTTTTGCCTTTTTTTTTACCCCTAGAAATGAATTCCTTATTTTGTAACATAAACTAAACTAGGCTTTAAAATAAAAATAATTAGTTGAAAAAAAACCTTAATATTAAAAGGCATAATCCTTATTAAATAATATTGTTTAATATAGGACAGTTTAAATTATATATTACTTTTTTATTTTGAAAAATATGTTATTTATGGATGAGATTAATTTAATTTAATTTTTTAATATTTATAATTAAAATGTCTTTAAATCAATTTTTATGTATTTTGAAATTAACTTTAAAAAAATGATGAAAAAGAATATATCAGCTAAAAAAATATATCCCTGCTGTCTTATCATTGCAGCCAAACTTCAAAGATTCCTCTAATTATATATGGAATTGGTAAAGGATGGGCTAATTGTTGCATCTTATTTATTAGGAAAATTATTGATATATCATCTAGTTCAACACAGTTAATAATATCTTCTGATTCAGTTATTAAAATTTACTTTTAAAAATTTTCTCACATTGAATTTAAATTTAAATTTAAATTTAAAAATATTAATTTTTTAGTGATTAAACCAGCGAATGTTGTTAGGTGTATTGAATCGAAATGTGTATCAATTATTATCTTATTTATTATTGCATCCTTATTTGACTACCTTAGCTTTATTATTTCATTTTCTTTTCCTTTCATTTTCTTTTCCTTTCATTTCTAAGTAGTATAAAACAAATGAGAACGTCCTTTTAGTGTAGTAACTACCTTGATCTTATAAATAATTTTTCATATTAAACTTGAAGCTATAAGATTTGAGTTCTATTTCCTAATATTCAAAAAAAAATTATAAAACAAATAATAATTAAATTTTTTTTTTAAAAGTAAAATTTAAGACATCATTGTATTTTAAATGTCATTAAAATTTTTTATAAAATTATATAAATACCTTTAATGAATATTTTTTGTGTGTAAAAATTTATTTAAAATATTTTAATTTTTTTCATCATCATTCTTAATATTTTAATAATTAAATATCTAAATTTTCCTCAATCCTTCAAAAAAATAAATGAAAACTCTCACGTGGCCTGCCCCTTCCCCTTGCTCCTCAACTGTTCTTTTCCCCTCTCCTTCCCAAATGGATTCTTAATGAAGATCACCCTCCTATTTTTTGTTTTTGTTTTTGTTTTTTTTCATTTTCCTTTTTCTTTTCAAAGATGATCAATATTTTAACACTCTAAAAGAAAAAAATCTCTTCATTTTAAAAATAGGTTCCATAATTTTAAGGTAGTAATATAAGTATAATTTTTTTTTATATAATTTTTATATATCATTAAATAAATAAATATATTTAATATTATAGATTTTAAATAAATAATAAAATTAATCATTTAAATAATATATAAAATTATATAAAAAATAATATACAAAATTATTCTTAAATCATTTATCTATTTTTAATCAAAAGAAACTTTTCTTAAATTCTTCCTTCTTCCTCCCCTGGCCTCGCCACTTCAAAAGTTGATTCAAGATCTTGATTTGAATTTCTTTACCTTTTTTGCCTTAATTGCCACGTGATGAATTCCAATGCAAACATCATGATTTCATATGACCAAAAAATTTCATTCTAAAAATAGGTTCCACTTTTCTAATTGAAGAACAAAATTTAAATTCTTCCTTCTCTCTCCCCATGTCATCTCGGCTTGAAAGGTAAGGGTGGGTCGAAAATTTTATAACTTAGAAAAATAAATTTAAAAATTGATAGGTAAGATTTGATTAAATTTTGAATTTGTTGATTAAAAATTAAATTGAATTAATTTTAAATGATTTAAAATTTGATTATTAAGTTTAAAAATTGAAAAACCAATTAATAAGATGAGTATAATTAAAAAATTCAAAACAAAAACCTTTTATATAAAATTTTTAAGGGTTAAAAATTTTTTTTTTTATCTTGATTGTAAGATGAGAAACAACAATCTCTCATTCTTTATTCCCCCCATTTGTATGTTATACGACTCGAATTTAGGATCTCTGATTTCTTGCAGAAATAGATAACCACTAAATTATTTATGTAGTTGGTAAATTTTTAAAGATTTCTTAAACAAATTTTCACTAAATTATTTGTTTATTTAGATAATTTTTAATTTTTTAGTAATTAAATTAATAAAATAATGATTAATGAATTCAAAAAATTACTCAAAATATATAAATAATTTTTAATTAAAATCAAAATCGATCAAAGTAGTTATTTTAAAAAATATAACTAAAATTGATAAAACTTAGTCTTTACAATTTGATTAATAATTATTAAAACTTAAAACTTTAATTAACTAATAATTTAATTTCAATTCACCCACCCCTATTGAAAAGAACTATAGATTCAAGATTTGATTTGAATTTCTTTACCTATTTTGCCTTAATTTCCACATGTTGAATTCCAATGCAAACATTGTGATTTCATGACTAAAAATCGGAATTGAACACTTTTATTTTATCCCGTGACAAATTGGACCCGACTCTGGGCTAACATTTGCTTTTTTTTTTTCTCTAGCTATAAAATATAAATTGGGTCCCTAGGCCCCTTTTATAGTCTTTACGTTTGTTTATCCTTTATTCACTACCCTCACATACATTACATATACAAAGACTACTTATTTTAATTTTTTAAAATAGTTATTAATCAACACATGTGCCTTGTGATTATACTTGACAAAAATTGACCTAACCCGTCAATTCTATCCTAACTCGATCTATAAAAACGAATTAAGATTTATACATCACAATCAGTAACCCGTAGACAACCCGTAAACAACTCGTATTATTAATCCGTACGAGTTACGAATTGGGTTAAGTTCAACCCGCGGATTAACGGATTGATTCATTTGTTTTATTTATTATTATTATTTTTAAGTATTATACTTATTATTCTTAATTAATTTTTTTATTAGTAACTCTTTCCACTAATTCGTATTCCCTAATTAAATTTAAATATATATAATTTTATTTGTATATAATAAAATTAATAAAAAAAATAAAAAATAAAAATAAGATCAACCAACGAATTAATCAATAACTCATTAAAATCAAATTAAAATTAAATTTTTTCAACTTATAAATCATTCATAACTCAACTTGTATAACTCATCATCTGAGTTAATCAAACTCGAATCTAACTCAACCCACCGTTTCTGAAGTCTACTCGTGATCTTAGAACTACAAGTGGACATGGAAAAAAAAAAATAGACGTTGCCTTCGTCCACGATGGAGTAGACCCCCAGTCTATTCTAAACAATCGACGCGACCCCAGAGGGTTATATACCTATTTATAAATTTATAAATTTTAGAATTGGGATTTGAATTTTTTGTCTCAAAAATTTTAATCTATTTATAAAAACAGTTGTTAGTTAAAATAAAATTAAAATTTAAAATAAATAATTTAACATAAATTACATATTTTTTTAAATATTAAAAAATAAATTTTATATTATTTAATAATTATTTTTTATTTTTTTAATTTATAATATTATATATTAATTAATTTAATAATATGATATAATTTATGTTATTATTCTTAAATTTTTATCTTTATTATCATTACTCTATTAATTATTGATTCTAATTAAATATATTGAACATTTTAAATTATAAATAATAATTATTAGTTATTAATTATTAATCATTAAATTTAATTGTATTAAAAAAATTAATCTAAACAACTCATAAAACTTTTAAAACGTTTAAACAGATAAAATGGCTTGTTTTTGGTACTAGAAATAAAATTTTTGGATGCATATATGCTTTATTTTGCCCGCCGGGCCCTCTAGAAACAATTAAACGCGTGGACCCAGCTCTGATTGATGCGTCCACATCAGATGCATGGATCATTATTAAAAAGGTGATGTGTTCGTTTATACGCAGCGAAAAATTATTATGAGGATAATTATTTTATTTTATTTTATTTTTTAAATAATTTAATATATTATTAAAATAATTAATTTGTTAATTTATATAAAATTTATGATATTTAATATATTTATTTATTTAATAATATATAAAAATTATATAAAAAAAATAAAACAAAAAAATTATTTATATAACACTACACTTTATCTGCAGTGATTGAGCCACTGGGAGACCGGCGCGGCATGGCGGCCCCCTGGTCTTTTGAAATCTTATATTTTACAAAAGTGTAAATAGGACTTTAAATTAAAAAAATAAAATATTTATTTGATGAATTATTAAAATATATTTAATAATTTTTTTAATTTCATTTAAATATTTTTAATGGTTAATATTGTATTTTTATAAAATTTTTAAAAATTTTTTTGTATTCAATGTTTCATTTTTTATTTTTTAATTATATTTAACGTAAAAACAAAATTTTCTTATTTCTTTAGAAATTATTTTAAATATATGTATGTATTAAGTTATAAGTAAATGATAATTTTTTTTTTCAATACATAAAATTACTACCTACTCATCATAAGTAAATAACATTTTTTTTAAAAAATATTTTTAATTATTTAACATCACATTCATAATACTAATGGGTTATTGATAATCTATACCATGCGGGTTGTTTTGTCCCCAAACTAAAAGGTATACCATAAAAATAACTACAATTTAGTATATTAATTTTTAAGAACATCTTAATTTTATTAGTTGATATATATTAATATTTTGTGATAATGATTTTTTAAATTAAATTTTAAAATTTAGTAATGACATAAATTTTTAAAAAATTTTCTTTATTTAAAATATATGATTTCAATTTAATTTTTATAAATATAAATCTTAATAAAATTAATTTTTTTACTACATTTATAAGTTAAATATAAAATTTAATTATCTAATTTTCTTCTATTATAGTATAACAGTTGACCCTCATAGATAAAATCATGATCCCACCACTATTTATCTGTCCGGCGAAAATGGCGCTCAACTTTCCACTTTCCACTTTCAGTCTAAAATGGCTAATATATTGGTAGCACTTGAGCCCTGATTCTCTTTATTAATTTTTTAAACAATAATTATACTAACAATTTTAGTATTTAAAATGGATTTTCAGATTCAGTTATTTTTTTTAAAACTTTAAATATTTGAATGTAATTAATTAAGAATTAGATTCTCGACCAAAAGACTTTAAAAAAATTCATAAATTTTCAAATATTAAAAAAAAATTTAATATTTGTTATTAAAAAATTATTAATCTTGGAATCCGAATGTCATATCTCCACTGTTTTTTTTCTTTGGATTCTCGTTCGGTATTCAAGGTTTCGTCCTGATTAATTCAGATCTGATCCGCGTCGCGCACTTAAAAATGGTGGATGAGTCTTCTAACTGAAGCTGTTGCGTACACAAGATCTTAAACTTAAAATTTTATTTAAACTAAAACAAATCGCCTACCACTTTATTCAACTTCTCGTTAGTGTCATATCTCCACGGTGCCACCATTTTGCTTCTCAAAAAGCAGCATGGGCACGAGGGCCATATGGCTGAATGGCGTTATCTTATTAAGTGCAGCCAATTTTCAGAGATTTTGTCAGACTATGGAACGTGGTAAGTGATCACTACAATTGTCCAAACCCCAACTTCACAAGTAATAAAAGCAGCTCATGGTACAAACCTAGTTTTATAGGTCGGTTGATATCTGTATGTATTACCTAATTTTATGGGTTGAATTCAATCCTTCATCTTTTTCAAAAGTTACTTCCGATAAAAAAAAAAAAAAAACAGCTCATGGTGATTAAAACAAAATTATCTCCAGATATTTTGTTTAAGAAAATATGTAATTAAAGAAAAATTATGCTGCCAATTAAGTTAATGTCTTGATATCTGCAACCTGAAGCTTTTAGGTCCAATTTGTCTTCTGAAATAAAAACAACTTTCATTTTCAGTGGAGATGGCTTTTAGGTTTTTGTTTAATTAGTATTTTTTTTATGGACTTTTTATATGTATACATTAAGAAAAGCTAAGCAGCTTTAAGGAAACGTAACTCTTTTTTTTTTCTGGCCAATTTTTGCTGTCAATATTCAAAATAGTGCTTTTGTATCCCTTTTTATTTTTGTTGCAAATTTTGCTTTCAAAATTCAAAATGGTGCTTCTGCATTTTTTTTTTTTTGCCAAATTTTTGCTCCCAATATTCAAAATGGTGCTTTTATATCTATTTTTTTAATATCATCTCTCACACGTACAGAACAGATTTTTTTGAATTACTCAATAATTGATCGTATTGTACTAATTCAGATCCTCCAGGCATATATATAATCCTAGTTGCCCCTTATCCTCAGCCTTATTTAAAATAACACAAGGTATGAGAGATGAGACTTGAATGAAAAACTCTTTATTTTGTAATTAATGATATATAATATGTACAATATATTTTTCTTTCATCAAAATGAAAATACAAAAGCAACTTAATTACATGACATTATTAATCACTTATCCTGACCATCCAATCAAATAATTCAGTTATTAATTATTATAGTACCTGTAAATGACAAATCAACATCTCCTTATCAACCGATTTCCCTCATGCGGCCCACTGGTTGGGCCGCACTGCTTTTCATGCCGCGCTCTTCATGAAAAGCAGCGCTCTTCAATGAAGAGCAGGTGGAGATCACCCATTGTCTGGGTTTGGGCCCTCATGTTTGCTAAGAAATACTAACACAATTAGACTAATCAAGTTTTTATTGTAAAAAAAAAAAAAAAACATCTCCTTATCAATCATGCAGTGAGATTTAATAATTCAGAATAAAGCAGGACCATGGAATCAAGTGTTACTCTGGGATTGATGAAACGATCATGATCTGTATCATGACGATCAAGTAGTTGTGGCTTTGGGAGTGATTGACTTGAACGTCACTATTGAACCGAACGTCGACGTTCTGGCCTCGATACGAAACGTGTCGTACCTGAGGAAGAACTCCACCAACATCACCCTACAGAGCAGCACCACCAGATCCTTCCCCGGACACTGCTTGTTCTCCGCCGTTGGATTCTCCGTTTGTCTCCCATTCGACCAGTAGACGTACTTCAGCAGCCTCTCTCCTTCCCCGACAAACCTATTAGCAACGAACTGCTCAGGTTTTTCAAAAATCTTAGGATCTTTTGTGGCGAACGGCTGATATCCAAAGATCATCTCGCCTTTCTTGATCTCAAATGCCGCATCATGGCTCTGGATCACTATGTCCTCTTTGGCCCTACCATACTGGAACGGTACTGGTGGTTCAATTCTCAATGCTTCATAAACCACTGATTTTGTCAAGGACATTTTTTCCAAGGAGGATATAGTTACCCCACCCTCAGCTTTAACAACGGTCCTGATTTCATTAGCCAACTGCCGGTGTAATTTTTCTCCTGCTAACCCTACCCACTTGATCAGCATCGGGAAAGTAGCTTTCATTCCACCATATGCATTAAACCCAGCTAGAAAAACCAGGTTATGGCATGCTTCATCTCTTTTTATCCCTAAATTCTCAGCTTCATCAAGAATTGAGCTTGCGGATTTGTAAAATGTGTCATAGAGTTTGTAGTAATCAGATTTAACTAAAAAGAAGGGGAGCAGAAATGTATGGAGCAAAAGATCTTCCAGAAGGTTTAGAAACTTTGGGAGTATTCCTAGGGTTCCTAGTGGGGCAAGTTGACATAACAACCATTTGTCAAAAAGATTTGCTCCGTTGGATCCTACCTTGGTTTCATTAGGATTTTTATCACAGAAGAGGCGGAAAACGTAGTTGAAAGACATTTTGTCAGAAAGGGAATTGAAGGATGAATGTTTTTTTGTTGTTATTTGAGATTCAAGCTCAAAAAAGAGATCATACAAGCATTGCTGGAAGAGTGGGATGAAGTTGTCATGGCGGGCAGCAATTATGGACATAAAGTAGGATTTGAGGGAGGTGTGTTTAGGTTCAGAAGGGTCGAGGTAGGCACACACACGGTAGCCACCAGTGAAGGACCAAGAAGGGTGGTAAGTGCCATCTAGGACATTGAGTTTTTCGACTTTTGACATGTCAAAGAGGATGGGGAAGGAGACAGCGTCGAGGAGGCAGACAACTTTTGAGTCAGGAGAAATGAAGGGACCGGGAGGCATGTTGGTTCTGAAGACTGTGGAATGGTATTTCCGGCGCCGGTTCTCAAAGAACTCGTCCTTGCCTTCATTGTAGAAGTAGTCCCAGCGGTCTTTGATTGCTCCGATGAAGGGGAGGCCATACTGGCCGGGGATTGGTTTCTTAGGGAGGTTTGAGAGCTCGGACGAAAAGGAAGACATAGAAGACATTATTGAATCTTTGATGTGCTGGTGGCTTGGTGCCCCATAGCAGGAAATGGTCATGGTTAATATAGAATGGGAAAAGGTATAAAACTTTTACACTATTTCTCAATTAAATTCCATGTGATTCACATTTTTAATATATAAATTACTTTTCCAAATTGACTAGACAGAATGAATCTTAATTATCCTAGGTGTGTAATCGTGTGTCTTTTTATGTAACTTTGAGTTGGTGAAAAATAATTTTATGGGGTGCAAGTGGAGATTAGCTGAGATGCGGATTTGTGTCTTGTCACGCGAAAATTATTGCAAATGACTGCCAACAACCAATGCTAATCGCTTTTTAATGAAAATATGAGGTTTTAATCTAAATGATAAAATGACATATTACATGAATCATCATAATATGAGAGATTATCTCTCATTTTAAGAATTTTACTAATGACTTAAATTTTGTTTGAAAATAATTTTGATATTTTAACTCTTGGTTTTTATATATCTTTATTAT
>BPVZ01000065.1:933014-950774 GCA_020521535.1 Rubroshorea leprosula | reverse complement strand
ACAACTTCCGGATCAAAATTTTGGAAGTTATTTTCCATCCTCAAAAAACACGCGGACCTAACCTACTACTCTAGCAAGGTGACTTTTGTTTCTGGTTCGTGGCTAGATCGCAATTGAGCACAACACCTCTTCTTGCTCCATTTTGTGCCACTAGCGCACTCACTCTGATCATCTGCATGGTAAAACTCTCTCAGCTACTCTGTATGTTTATGCCTATGTTTAAAGACTCGACTCTATGGGTTTGCATGAGATTTCATATACATCATATGTTTAAGGTTTAATTTGTTTACATTTGTATATGGGTTTTTGTTAGAACTATGAATTTTGGGGTCTGCACGTAAGTTGTTCGATGAAATGTCTATTTGTCTTAAACTTATGGTTCTATTTTATTTCCGAAATTTGAAGTTTAAATTTATTCAAATTGTGTTAAATTGTGTTAATTATTGGTTATGCTGCAGGCTCTTTCCATGAGAAACAATTGAGTTGAACTGCATTTTAGAAGTTAAGAAATAGTTGCAATGCAACCCGTTTTGATTGCAGGCTTTGTTTGTTGTCCCTTTCGATGGACAATCACGTTTGATATTTTAGGAGGTTACGTGGGTTGGGGAACACATCCTAATTTGGTCATGCAATGTAGCGGTTTTTGCTTGTTCATGCACACTTTAAAACTTTCAAAGATTTTTGATAGTTTACCAAACAACGAAAAATATTTTACTTAAAATTTTTTTTCAAAATATTCTAAACATCAGAAAAGAAAATATTTTTTTTATAAAAGATATTTTCTAAAATAAAATTATTTTCTGCAAACCACACCCTAAGATAGTTTTTTTTTTTTTTTTTGGTGCAAATTGGAATTCATTAAAAGTTCTTTAAGACAGTTTAAGTTCTTAAGTCAGAGAGGCAAATATACATTTACTAAAACACGTAAGTACTTTACTTTCCTGCTTCCACAAAGTAATAATAAATGCCCCCAGTGTTCCTGCCCACCAAAACTTTCTATGTTGTTCTCAAAACAATGGATTAAATCTCCACAATTAGAATATAGATGGCATGCGTTTGGAACTTTTACCTTGGATGGTTATGTGTCAATCAAGCCTAAAAAATGGACAGATCTGGTGGTGGCCCATATACAGTCTTCCATGAGAAAGGGATGAGCCAGTTACCACTCTCATCACCTAAAACAATTAAAAAACGTTTTCAATACTTGATGTTCTTCAACTGCAAGATATTAGCAATCTATCCAAGCATATAAATAAGATATTAGAGTGTGGGGAAAAAAGACCACCAAAAAATATGCAGAGCTTTCCTTTAAAACCATAACAATAATAGTAGAAAAAAAAAAGGAATTACATGTAAAATTTCAAATCATTTAGAATACGTCTATCATGGGCAGGAGCAAATGATTAAGTACAGTAAATTTGGCCCGTGGTGTAACAGTGTGAAAGAATATAGGAAACTAACCATGAAAGTTTCGGGGGCTTAGCCCCAGTAGTTTGCATGCTGCCTCTGCTAAATTGAAAGCATCAGGTATGTTATCTCCTTCCGAGCAGTAACATAACAAGCATGTAACCTTCAAACCCTTTGCCTGATTAGGCAATCCAAAATTTCTATTAGTGTCAGAATTGATCAGGTTTCCGTAGCTAATCACATCATCAAAATCATCAAAAGTAAAAGATAACTTCCAGTTTGTCACATAGAACAAGAGAAATTAATGGTTAATGATGCTACCATAAAATCTAAGTTGAAACAGTGAAACAGTTTCTTTTTTCCTTTTCTTTTTTTGCCATAAAATAATGATACAGTTGAATCACAATCCACACAAGTATTCCGTTCTTTATTTATTCAATTTTAAGACAAGACAAACCTAAGAAACTGTTATTACACTTACAACCCACAACAACAAGAGCCCAACTTCTATGTAAAGCAAATGTTGGTTAGCGCATAATAAGAAGTGAAGGGAGTAGACTTTATACAAGTGCTCAATGTAGCACCAAACACGATCATAAAGAGAAGCATTGAATAACTCATTTTTAAACCAAGTACTCAAGTAGGGCCTTTCCAAAAAATAAAACAAGTAGCAGAAACCCACCCCAATAATTGAACTTATAGAAGAAAGAATATAATCTTTGAATGGCCAAAATAGTAATGTAATACAGCATAATACAGTGGGCATTTGTATGCAAGAATTCCACATTATACTTATTCTCAAACATAGGCATTACCTTCAAACAAGAAAATACTGCTGCAAAAGGCAAACTGGGGTAGTAATCTTCCTCTTCCAGCTCATCATCAAAGGGTAGATTGTTGTCTCGCATACTATTTTCTTCAGCTAAGCTGCTAAGATATTTCCAACACCTCTGAGCAGGGTCATACTCCTGCAGCCTTTTCCACCCAAATTGTTCACAGTGATGATCTGTTCCATCAGGATTGACGCTGGATAGGTAATATATCTGGGGTCCACTGAAACCATAGCCAAGGAGAAACAGTGACAACATGCAAAGGAGAATGCAGATAATGTCTCAGATAGTGGCCAAGAAGGCTGCTTGGGACACCAAATTCAGATATAAATCAATTAACTTGCAAAACTTTCTACTAATTGTTTCAATACGAGTTCAATTTTTGGTCAGGCTTCAACAAGAATTCCTCCTCCCAGCAACTCAAGGCTTATTCTCTGGGGCAATCAAACTTGGGTTATTATATCATTTCAAATGGTAAAGCCAGTCTCAAAGCTTTCTAATACAAATAAAACATGGAAAATTGAAGAATTATTGTGATGGGATACAGAACATCAAATATAGAGGGGGGGAGAATCAAATAAAATGAAGTATACAATTTCATTTTCAAAACTGCTTCATAACATTACAATGCAAACAAAGGACTCACTAGTTTCACCGGTTGACTAGACATCTCAATACAGTTCTTTAATTGGCACAAAATTAGTATTTTGAGCAGAAATAGAATTTCAAGGCGCATATCAAAGCTTAACTGAACAAAATTTTCTGATCTGAATACCTTGACATATCAATTTTCTGCCACCTTCCAAAGTCTAAGCTAGAAAGAAGAACCACATGCTTTTTTCCTGTGGTAGAAGCAAAATTTGCCAAGTGCTTCGCAAAGTCAACCAGCATACCCTGTTTACATGACCATTTACAAATTCAGCAAAGCTTACATGAAATTACTGCTAAAAATACTAATCTTGATATTTTTATAGAAACCAAGGAAGACCAGAAAGAACTTGAAAGTTCTCAATGGACAAAGAAGTGTTGATTAGTTGTTTCTAGGAAGCAACCAAAAGGTATAAAATCATCTAGTATAAAAAATAAATTACTCAATCACACAAATGTTTGTTATTAACATTCCTTAAGTCAGACTCATTAATCCTTAGACCTCCTAAATACCTTTTTAATGATATCTACACATTAGAAGTCATCAAAAGCAAGATTGCAAGCAAAAAAAATAATAATAATAAAGAAACCACTTATGCAAGATTTCAACAAAAACAAAAAATAATACATAAACTCAAAAAGAAAATCTTTGGTAGAAAAAATAAAGCCTATTCTGATTCTGCCTTGTTTTCCTACATATAAGTGAGGTGCCTAAGTGGTCACTGCATCAATATGTCCATGTTTATTGATATCCTACCCTAGAATGAACTTGACGAGCAGTAATAAATGCCTAAACCATATACTGAAAGTAAAGCTCAATTTTGAAAAACAAAGACCCCTGCATTAACCAGTATCTAATTAGCTCCAAATGTGTTTACTTTGTGTAGTTTGTCCTTGTCATTCATTTCCTACAATATAGGAATTTCCACGACCTATCACGGAAATAGAAACCAAAATAGAAGAACTAATTCAATACCTTCATAACTGGGGACCTTTGTTGGACAAGAGTCAATGCATTAGAAGAGGACTCATAAGCTGCAAACACAACAAGCAATAAGCTACTCACTCTATGCTTTTGGAATCACAAACACATCAAAATTCAACCATATTCAGTATATGTTGATAGAACAAGAACCTTCAAGGGGTAGAGCCAGATCGCCGCAAGGAATTGGCCCATAAGCATCATTACCAACACAAGGAAGCACAAACAGATCATCTAAGTACCCAATCCTCTCTGCCCTAGTCGATGAAACCAACAAATCAACTGCCAACTGCCCCACATTCCCAATCGACAATGCAGGCTAAAACATACGAAGAAACAAAAAAGTGAAACATCAGACACATAGAAATCAGACAATCCTAAATTCAATTCTTCGTTTGTTTCTCTGAATCTGATATTCGATTGTCCTAATTCTTTCTTCTATTTAATTCTCTCGCGACGACCATGGAGCGGATCGAAGAAGGTGGAGTGACTAATCCAACGAAGAGAAAAAGAAAACGAGGAAAAGAAAAGAAGCGGAACAAACCAGTAGCAGAGTGGAGCAATCTTTGTTCGGAAGCTTGCCTTCTTCAGGTACGAACTCCATTTCTGCAGGTGAAATACTGTTTCGCCGATCGGTGACTTCAGAATTCGGGGCTTCAGGTACTTCTGGTTTCTTGAACTTGAGGAACAAGATGGATTTAATGGGCCAGTGAAAATTTGGATTTCGATTATGGGGTTAGGCATTGAGAGCCAGCCCAAATTTCTTGAACTTGAGGAACAAAACAAAAAAGCCACAGACTATATGGGCTGCTGGAAATTTGGATTTCAAATTTGGGCTCAGACATTGAGTCAGCCCAAATTCATTGCAATATTGAGCTTTACATTTTTTCAGGAACCGAGCTCAGCTCAACTCAACTTAAATTCGTTAAACGTGCATTTTACTACACTAGCCAAACGAAAAAAATTATATGGATCTTACCATAAAAAAATGATGATTAATAAAAAATATATAATTTTTGAAATAATATTATTACAATGTTATATAATATTATAAATTTATAATATAATATATTGTTATATAATTTGCTTAATTATTACTCAAAAATTTACGTATGATATTATATAAATTTATTTATTTAATAATATATTATAATTATAAATTTAAAATTCTAATATAACTATAATATTTTTGTATAATTTTTTTTAAAAAAGTGGGCACTTTATAAGAGTACAAGTTTATGCTTAGTATCCTTATTGCACAATAAGAAATAACCTTTTATCCCCTTGTCTCCATTCTTTGCCCTCTTCACAACCATCACGTTCACCTCAAAATCATGACTTTTAACTTATTACTAATTTTTTTTAAGAGAAAAGAAAATTATCATTGAAGCACAAGTTGTTTTTGAAGAAAATCTCAATAGTAAAATATGAAATTAACACATCTGTAACTTTCCTTTTTAGGACAAGATAGATCTATCTCTGGGGTCATCCCAGAAAACAGGACTTGTTCAACAACTGTCCATATTACAAATCTTAATCCAATGATTATATCCAGAACTCTGACACCGTGACACGTATCACACAAAATGCAAAATCCTTGCATGATTAAGCTCAGTTACTGTAGCTGGTTGTAACATCAGTCCAGACGGATGTACCAATAGCTTCTATGACCATGCATATATAGCCGCTAGAATACGCATGAACGGTGAACCCAAAATCATTTAAAAAAAAATAATCTAGGTTCAACTTTCAGACATTGTTAGAGGTAGTAGACGAGATTACTTGTACATGTCTGATGAGTACTGCTGACTGTTGGCTTGCATCTGTTTGGTACGTAGTCCCTGTCTTAGAGTGTGTTTCAGAAACAAGCCATCTGTACAGCACTAACACTGACCGAGAAAGTTGTTGGTTTTGATTGTCCGAAAGGCCTGAATCAAGAGCAATGGTCCACTTTCTTACAGAAGCAAGCCAAGTGTATGAATGAAGCACAAGGAATGGTGGTATCCCATTTTTTATTCTAGAAAATCCAGAGGTTGCTTCTTCACTTGAATTAATCTCTGATATTTTTCTGCACTCTCTTTGCTTCATAGATATGGGATATCAATTATAGATGCATGGATGTTGGGCCCATTTCTCATTTTTGGTTGAAGTACAATCACATAGCCGCTGAAAACACAGAGGATTAGCCGTGTCGAGAACTCTATTGCCAGAACCTAAAATTCAATAATTGAATATCATAAACAAAAAAAAGAAAAAAAAAGAGGGGGGTGATTAATAATGAGAAAATGTACCACATTCTATTATTGGAAAATGTTTTTTGTCTTATGTATATGGAGTTATAGCTATATGCAATAGAGGGCTCTAAAATATGTTAACAATTGTGAAATAAAAATTGTGGATAATGTTAAGTACGCACTCTGATTCAATATATTATATGATATGTTTATTAAAAAATTATTATTTTTAATTTAAAATTAAAAATAAATAAATTTAATGATATAATTATATATACAAGATACAAAAATAATTGAATAAATTATATTTATATTATATTTTTAATTATTAAATTGAAAGTGTATAAAAAAGTATGTTGAACTGAGAGTTTATCAATCATTTGCCAAAAATTATATATATCATTTTCAACTAAATACAGACCCTTAGGTGTCAGGACTGCCCCATTGATTAATTTAATTAGGCAATTCGGTAATCACTGTGTTAATAGTCATATAACTGGCAATGTAATGTTGGTACACCTGACTAATCCTGCTCCCCTACCGCGAATAGCGCTAAGTCAACTTAGATATTATCAATTGGGCAGCTCCGGAAAGTCAGAAATATTGATGATAGTAAGTAAAGTCCCAAGAACTTGCCAAGTTTCACAAGATAATTAATATTAAAATCACTTTTTCAACACTTGCTCTCATCATCTTGCTAGATTAAGCTTTTAATTAATATTTATATCAAGTTTAGAGAATTAAATAAATTTCTAAGAATTTACCAAGTTTAGAGTATATTAGAGTAAAAAGAGTGAAAATTAAGATATTTTAACATTAAAATTGCAAAAATAACTAATTACAACTATGACTTAAGTAAGGCTTATATTATATCTTATTTATTAAGTGATTTTGATTGTACATTTTGATGATTTTACTATCAATACATCTTAATTTTTCACATGCTCTATTAGAATTAAGATTTTTTTTTTTTCTGTACTATAATGTGTGAACATGTTCATTGTATACCAGACAAATGATATAAAATCAAAAAATTCAGTAAAAAATTATTTGCTTGTGTAATCTTATTATCTAAAATTAATTAAACAAGTGTGTATATTTTAAGGTGGCAGATGATTAGTGGATGAATCTTATAATAAAGTAAGATTCAATTAATAGGTAAACTATCACACACTCGTACGTCATGCCCAAATTCTTCGGGGAACATGCTTGATGATCATATTCAACAAAAAAAAAAGAAGAAGTCTATATTGCTTATATATCCTAAGAATTTTGTTCAACAAAAGAGAGGCGTGCAGAGTATGCTTAGGTCAGTTTGCATCTTAGGATTAATTCATTTTGAAAAATTTTAAAGACACACTTTACATTTTCCTCAAATTTTAAAATATTTAAATAAATTAAATTTTCTTAGGTACTTATCTCTAATTTGAATCTTGATCATGAATTCAATAAATATAATGATACTTGCATATTAATAAATTTAATTTTTGAGGTTGAAACATATGTTGTCGACACAATTAGTAAAGCAATATGAAGCCTCAAGTTTTGGTTGATATTATTATAATTTAGATGCTCATCGATACTTGTCTCTATTAATCAAACTTCTTACCTTTTTTTTTTTTTTTTTAAAAAAAAAAAAGAAATTTGCTGGCGTAACTATATTTATGAAACTAATATTATAAATTACTACTGTACTCTGTTAGGGGAAACACTCTTTGGTTTATAAAAGACAAGCTGAAAAGTAAATGGATTATCTTATAATATTACTTCTATTCTTAACAACTCAATTAATCACACATGTTAGGATCTTAATTATAATTCTCCGATCAAGATAAGGTAATCAAATCTCCTTTACTATGATAGAACAAAATACCAGATAACTAATTAACACTTTCCCTTAAAAGTCTCTTTGTCTGTCTCATAACAGTTAAGGCTTAATTTGACAATGTTGGCCTATAACTGCAGCCATAGGTTTTTTTAATTCTTTAACATTTCAAAAATATATAATATATAAGGTAAAGTGCATATCAATTCTAACTTTCAAAATAAATTGAAATTTTAATAATAAACTACATTATTTTATTTAATTAAAATTTAATTCAAAATTTAAAAATTTATCTTATTAAATGTTGATATTTAAATTTGGAAACTAATTATATATTTTAATACAATTGGTTTCCAAATCTAAATATCAATATTTATTAAGATGGATTTCCAAATTTTGAAATAGAATTTTAGTTTCCAAATAAAGATTGGGATTGCAATTTTTTTTGGAGTCGGTACTAATACACACTAACATCTAAAATGTATTTAATATATTTAATATTTATTTTAATAAACATTTTATATATTTTTCAAATAATATAAAATATAATAATCAAAAACTAAAATACTGAAAAGTGTTTTCCAATGAAGTCTAAGTTTTAAATATTAAGAATTTGAGATTTTAAATCAAATGTTTTAAATTTAAATTTTAAAACAAAGGAAGAAAAAATTTTTTTTAAAAAAAGAATGACCTCTATTGTATAAATATCATCAAATATATAAATAAAACTCTCCTTATGAAAATTCTTATAAAAGAAAGAAAAAAATGCATATCAATTTTGATTCTAAAAAAAATTAAAATCCCAAACTTAAATTACGTCATTTTATATAATTAAAATTTAATTTAAAATTTAAAAATTTATTTTATTAAATATTGATATTTAGTTTTAAAAATTGATTAAAATTTTAATTTTTATATATAAATTAAGAATACTTTAATTTTTAAAAAAAATTAAAATTGATACATACTAATTTTTAATTTATAAAAGAAAACAATAAATGAAAAACAGCTTCTTCTCTCAATCCTCATGAAAAGGTCAAAACCTTACAGTGCTATTCGGGGGTCATTGAACCAAAAAGTCAATAATTATTAGTTTGACGTTTTATTTGAGGTCATCCATATTTATCGACACTTATAATGTGGACACATAGTAGCATTATGTTACCGAATACTTAGCAGCCAGACAAAATTAATCTTGATCCAATTATTGATGCAGATTTCTAAAGCCGGGCTGTTATCAGATATTGACAAGTAATTTTATACTTAAATGTTAATAATTTTAATCCTTCAATTTTAAAATATTATATAGTTTTTATCTTTTGAATTTTTTATATATTTTTTTTCATTTTTCAAAACTTAAAAATTTAATTAAGGACTAAATATATATATATATAGACACACTTAATAAATTATTTAATAAAAAACTAAAAAATATATTTTTTTATAATTAAAAAATATATATATATATATAAATTATACAAAACTCTAAAATTAAATTTAACAGTAATTAAAATTTATCTTAAAATATATTTAATTCGAAAACAACAGAAAAGAAGTGATGAGAGGACAAATCTTTTGTAATATGATTAGACAAAAAACCTTTTTTCTCACTCTTCTGTTTTCTTCAAACATCTCTTTTTTTTAAAGCTAAATATACACCTATAATGAATAATCCGTTTCGGTCTAGTGGTATTAGATTTTAAGTTATAACTGTTCACCTCTATGGGTGATGTGTTAGAATTGTTCACTTTTGTGGGTGACGTGTTCAAACCCCATGGAATTCATTTGTTCCCTCTCCATATATACTTATAAATAATGTCAAAATTGTTCAAAAAAAATATATACGTCTATAATTAATTAAAAAAGAATTTTTCTACTCTTTATTTTTAAAGTATAAAATAATACTGTTTTTATTATATTTTTTATTATAAACATATATAAAAAATATAAAAATTAATATTAATTTTAATATTAAGTAAATTTAATTGAATAATTAATAAATTAAAGATTAATTCTTATTTTTAATATAAATTTATAATAAAAAATATATTTACAAATTAAAAAAAAAAAAAAACTGCGACTTGGCCGCTAGCATCATGCGAACGTGTGATGGTGACGCGTGTCGTTAAGCAATTGGAAGGGGGAATTAGATTACGTTTACGTAGCAAGACAGAAATAATACAATAATATTACGTCCGCAGAAACCGTTACGTGGCAGTTAATCGCATCTGTTTTCTCACCTCCATGGAAGATGGAACTGTATTCATCTCACGGCACACCATTTTTTTTTTTTGGTCATGCTGTAAGCCCGTTAACTGTTGACATATTGGACGGCAAAATAAAATGTGAGATAGAATGTTCTTCACGCGCCGCGGCTGGGGGAGACTTTCTGTTTTTAGAATGAAAAAGGAGCGCACGGGTAGAATAAGGAGGCGCGGATGGTTCACCAACCTATGACTTTGGATTTTGGAACAATCTTTTGCCCTTTCTTAATCCCCGTGACAGTTCAACAATTTTTTTTTCTTTAAAACATGTGTGAGATAATATTAATGTAAAAAATTATAGTATAATTTAAATTATATAATAAAAATTATTAAATAAAAATAGATTTTTTAATATTAAAAACACTTTTGTTTAATTGTTTATATTTTATCATTTAAATTATAAAAAAGAATACTTATACTAAACATCATTTTTTAAACCTATTCTTTAAGAAAAACAATTACAAATATACATTCATAAACTAAACGGACCCAGAAAATATTGTGTGCATACATTATTCCTCATAAAGTTACTCTAAGAAAAATGAAATCTTAAGAACGACGTACAAGTGGTGACTTTAGTGTGAAGAATAATCAAAGCTAATTAAGATAGGTAATAAAGGAAAAGCAACATCTCACGCTGTACGTAGGACGAGTAATTATTGGCTGAGTGAGAATGCATTATGACTTGGGTTTTAAGTTCTAACCCAGTTATTGTCATCCCCTTATATCCCCATTCCCCCGTCCCAAAATTATCTCTGTTTAAAAGAAGTATTATAATAAAAATAAAATTTCGCCTAACATGGTGATATTGTTGACCATATATAATTAAAGAAGGCAAATTGAAGATTGTTTATATACAGAATCTAAATTATTAATCCCGGCCCTTTCCCATTAAGATTTTCCACTACCCAACCAAACCTTCCCATTAAACTACAAAAAAATTAACACATTTTGCATAAAATTATTTTTTGTCAAAAAAAATCATGCATTTTGCCTATAAAAAATTATTAAATTTTTCTTGGATGATTTTAATATGATTAAATATGTTACATCTAGATCTGACAAATAGTTCAGATTGAATCACCTCAAATTTTAGATTTATTAAATTAGATCATTTTAAATTTTGGATTAAAGGGGATACACTTATGATCCATCTACATAGATCATGAATTGAATTGAGTGAATTTAACTTTTTTAAAAATTAAAATTAAAATTAAAATTAAAATTTTTCAATATTTTATCTATTTTAATAAAAAAATTTAATATTAATTAATTATTTAGTAAAAAATTATTAAATTAATATTAATTATAATAATCTAATAAATAATAACCATTTTATAGTATTTAATTTTATTTTAGAAAATTAAAACGAGAAATATAATTAATTAAAATTTTAAATTTAAAAAAATTAACTAATTTTAATCAAGTTATTTTGGGTTGACCTAATTCGACCTGACCTTAATCTAACTCAGTTGAATTTAAATTATTTCAATTTGAATCATATTAGATTTTGAATTAATATTTTAGACTCATAATCCTACCTTACCTCTACCAGATGAGTTGAGTTGGATTTTTAAATTGAGTTTAATTTTGCTAGGTTTAGTTTCATCCTACAGCTTTAATACAGCATGACATAGGATAAGAGAAAAAATTACTCATTTAAATGGTGAAAAGGCTGGTTTGCCTGATAGGTTAATTAAGGAGAAAGGGAAAGACTTAAGATCTTTTGCAAAAAAGTGCCGTTGGTTTGAACACCACAGCTTGCAAAATTGTTCTTTATAAAGAAAAAAAAAAGGTTGGTGTTTTTAATATGAAAGAAAAAATGGAATTATTGGAGGTTGTATTCAATCCCACATCTTACATTTTCATATTGTATCATAATGGGTTACATGGTTTCATTCAAGTTTGAGATCCACGCGTTGTGAGTCGGGTCTATTAAACGCTATATACATAGCAAATCTCAAAGTTCACTTGTGCTATATATTTAAATCTTTATTTAAAAGGAAATATTTCATGAATTATTTTATTTAATATTAATTAATTTTAAATTAAATGTCCGTATTTTATTTTAATTTATATGTTAAATTTTCACAATACATGTTAGAGAACAATTGACAATTTTAATGGTCAATTTCTTTCTATAAATAGAAACTTATAGTCAAACAAGTAATCTACAACACCTTCATTTCACATGGATTATGAAAAGAAATAAAAAGCAATACTTATAACATATTCACTCGAAATACGCAATTTTTCTATGAAGGCCGAAAAGCAAAAGTCCTTTTTTCTTTTCTCATAAAGAGAGTTGTTTTTAATATAAAGTATATTTTTTTATATAATTTAAATATTGAAATTATTAAAATATTATTAATAAATAAATATAATATATAATATATATTAAAAATATTTTAATATACGAATTTAAAAAAATATACATTATGTATTAAAAAATACAATTCCGGCCGTCCCGGCAACCCGCAAATACTTTTCTCACATTTTTATCCAATTTAACGTGTGAACGATGAAGCTCGAGGGCCTCAAAATTTAGGCCAGCTTCCAAATTACCTGCAGTCCCCGGTTTCCCATTTCTTAACGATCACACGCTTCCCCCACCACGTGTCAGGCATCCTCATCCTCACACATCACCTAACGCCTATTCGGATTCTCTTCTATTTATATAAACCAGTCACAGCTTAACCCATCCCACAAATTTCCGTTTAAATCTACAAAATTTTCTCGTTCAAACCCCACGATTTTTTCTCAAAATTTCTAACAACTTTTCTTGATCGTTGCGTTGGAATCTCGATTTTTTTTCCGGTGGTAAGAAAATGAGGAACGAACGTGGTGGAACGGTGGTTGTTGAGCGCAGTAGCCTCTACAGCCGTCCCAAGTTCGGCGATCTTCTCCAGCAACCCGATCCTAATTCAGTGTTTATCGCAAACAATCACACCGACAACGATGATCAGTGTTACAACCGGGATAGTAGCTTCTCCTTGATTAGCCCCAGGTATTCGCACTACACGAGTTCCTCCACTAGCGGCGAGGCCTCCCCCTACGCCATGTCGCCGTGGAACCATACTTCACCGATCATCAAGTCCCCGTGGAACCATCCTTCACCGATCATCAAGTCCCCGTGGAACCATCCTTCACCGTTCATCAAGTCTCCGTGGATGGCGCCGCCCGGCATCGTTGACGATTATGGTCAAACCGGGCTGATTGGATCGATTGTAAGGGAAGAAGGTCATGTGTATTCGTTAGCGGCGTCTGGGGATTTGTTGTACACTGGATCCGATAGCAAGAACATTCGGGTGTGGAAGAATTTGAAAGAGTATACCGGGTTTAGATCTCACAGTGGATTGGTAAAGGCGATTATCATTGCCGGTAACAGGATTTTCACCGGTCACCAAGATGGTAAAATCCGGGTATGGAAGGTGTCAGAGAAAAGCCCAAAAGTCCATAAACGAGTAGGAGCTTTACCGTCTTTGAAGGATTTTGTCAAAAGCTCTTTTAACCCCAAGAACTACGTCGAAGTTCGTCGGAGTCGTAATGTTTTGAGAATCAGACACTTCGACGCCGTATCATCGTTGAGTTTGAATGAAGAATTGGGGTTGTTATATTCAGGATCTTGGGATAAAACAATGAAAGTGTGGCGGATTGCGGACTCGAAATGCTTGGAATCTATCAATGCTCACGACGATGCCATAAACTCGGTGGCGGTGGGATTTGATGGGATGGTGTTTACAGGGTCGGCGGATGGGGCGGTGAAGGTGTGGAGGAGAGAGCTGCAGGGGGATGGAACGAAGCATTTTCTAATGCAAGTTTTGTTGAATCAAGAAAATGCTGTTACGGCATTGGCCGTGAACCGGGAAGCTGCCATAGTGTACTGTGGCTCATCGGACGGACTCGTTAACTTTTGGGAACGTGAGAAACACCTCTCACACGGCGGTGTCCTGAGGGGCCACAAGTTGGCGGTGTTGTGCTTGGCTGCGGCTGGGAATTTGGTGTTCAGTGGGTCTGCCGATAAGAGCATATGCGTGTGGAGGAGGGATCCGGGTGGGATCCACTCGTGCCTGTCCGTTTTGACGGGCCATACCGGGCCTGTTAAATGCCTGGCCGTGGAAGAAGATCGTGAGGTGCCAGCGAAGGGAGATCAACGGTGGATTGTGTACAGTGGCAGCCTGGACAAATCCGTCAAGGTGTGGCGCGTGTCAGATCACCAAGCATGATTTTGGCTACGTGGGGGCTAATTATGATTATATGAATAGTAATATGATGATCGGAAAGAGACAACAAGCGTCTCTTTGCTTCTACTTTGCATTTCAAACTCGTCCAAATATTGCAGATAAATTTGTGCATACATATCGAGTCAATTATAATTTAATAAGTTATAAGTATTATTAGAATGTTTTAGGCGATTTTGATATGTTTAAGATTGTGATTACTTGTAATTGACTCATTATGTTAAGCATATATATGTCGAGAGTGAAAGGAGGTGTAACGGTCACCGGGAGCCACAGGTGGTCGAGAAATGAAGCAGGGGAAGAGGGGCACTGCAACGGTGGTTTATTTCCATGGACCACCTGAAGAAGATTGGAACCTTGGCGTTGAAGGCATTGCGGAATGGTGGGCATGGGCGGTGCCTACGTGTACATATGGGAAAGAAGTCTACGAATAAGAGACTGCCATGTCATAAAAAGTACGAGTAGAATTTCTTTCTTTTGTATTTGCATTAAAAGCAGAGGGGTGCGTGTTGGCTCCAAAGAAATGTTTGTATTATAAGCTGGGAGAGGCGCCACCCTTCTGACAAAATGGAAATTTGGCATGTTCCTTCAATATAACGATGTTGAAAAGTAAGCTTATTTGGTAAATGACTTTTTGATCTTCTTCAAAATTTATTGTTATTTTAATTTTGTGGGTATTAACAAGTTACGACCTTTGCCAACCCTATTTTGAATTTGGATGTAATTATTATGTGTATGTTTGCTTAGTATTAACCACGAAAAATGTTATACTTACAATAGTTTATAATCACAATATATTATTAAATTATTAATTTTTTTTAATTAAGAGATGTATGTGATATTATATAAATTCATTCGTTTATTATTACATATCAATATAATCACTTGTTAAAAAAAAAAAAGTACATATCAATATTATAAATTTATAATTTTATATAATATTAAAATTATATTATTTCAATAACATCAAGTGCATCTATTTTTCATTTGTGTTACAACTACAGTACTTGAGAACATAAATCATTAATTGTTTTTAG
The DNA here is from genome assembly GCA_020521535.1 of Rubroshorea leprosula. NCBI lineage: Eukaryota > Viridiplantae > Streptophyta > Magnoliopsida > Malvales > Dipterocarpaceae > Rubroshorea > Rubroshorea leprosula. The sequence goes on along the minus strand of BPVZ01000065.1, from coordinate 935,306 downwards.
ATAAATAAAAGTGTTTGAATTATAAATAACAACAACAACAATAATTAGATATAAATTGTAAATTAAAAAGGTGCCCTGCAGGATTCAAATTAGAAATATGATACTTTTAATTACAAGAAATTGCCACCTCTTAATAATTAATCACCAACCATAACCGGGAATCAAACTTTAATCAAGAATATAGAATTAATACAGTTAAAGCATATTTCTAACAAAGCCAAGCCATTATCAATTTCACACTTTTGACATGTATATATAGAATAGATAAATACCCATTTTGGATTTGGTAAATTTCAGTCGAAAACAGTTCATTGTTTTTTGACTTGAAGTGATGAAAATGAAATGATGAACCGTCCAAAATGCGAGGCCCCAATCTCTACTGACTCAGTTGATGGTGGAGACTGAACCCTAAAACTTCAGGCATCGCTCAGATACATCAGTAGGTAAATCAATGCCAATGCATATATCATTCATGGAAAGATACAATCGTTTTGGTATCAGCCAGGAAGTTTGTCTTCAGAACTTAACCCTATTGTCTGGTTTTCAAGTTCCTTGAATGGTTGAACTTGAATTTTGAGAAGCATCTATGGGCTTTGGACCACTTCTTTGGCGTGGCCCAGAAAAAAGATGGACGGAGAAATGGGAAAATAATATTGATTGGGTTATATTTGGGCTACATGTAAGTATTTATTTAGCTATGGCTTCCGCTGCTACAAGATCAAGCCAATGCTCCGTTACTTTATTTTAGTTTTGGAATTAATTGGCCCCGCTGCGTCCAAATCCAAAAAATTTTAATTGGCCAAATCCAAGCCCGAACCGACGACGTATGATGCCCAACATTACTACCATCAAATTTGGGACTCGAAGTTCAACCTCAATGTCTCATCTCAAAACTATGAAATTCAGAGTGTTTTGGTCGAGGGAAAATTTTCTTTCAATGTTCTCTAAATTTTTTTATAAGATTATTTATATATTTTTATAAATTAATATTATAATAAAAAGAGAGTAAAAATAATATTTTTATTCTTTTTTTATTGACACAATTATTAATTTATAAATTTTTTTTCACTTATTAAAAAGAAAGTCTTCCTAAAACTATCCCTATATGAGGATTACTTAATAACTTTTTTTATATTAATTTTTTATTAAACACAATAAACTTAATGATCTAATAAAATTTTAACAAAATTTTGTTACAAAACTTAATAACTTTTTTATATAATACTTTTTAATTTTTTACACATTATTTTCTTAATAATTTTTTTATTTTTTCAGTTAAAACTTTTCGAATAAAATAATATTTTAACCAAATAGACGCTTAAAATCTATTCACCTTTGCCACATACCCTAATGAATATATATTAATTATTATTATTTTTATTTAATGAGCAAGATGTCTCAGTCAAGTTTGTAAATACTTTGAAACTAATCCCAAATTATTTATATCAATATTAAAAAATTCATAAAAAATTATATTTTCATTAATATTTGAAAGAATTGAATATTGGCCAATAAGATGAAAAAATAAACATTTTTACCAATTAAGCTATTAAATATTAGGTAACATAAACAAGTTCAAGGGTTGATCCATTGGTAATTAAATGTTACCTTATAAGACAAGTTTATGGTTCAATTTTTAAGATTAACACTCAATAAAATTAATTTTTATAAATGCATTACATTGATGTAAGGTATGCACTTTTAAAACTGCTCAAGAATGAATTAATTTTAAATACATAAAGACTGACACCAATAAAATTAATACTTTTATTGTCCAAATAAAAAATGTTGCCTCTGTTCATTTTTAATAGTATTGATTTAATTTTTTGATTTTTTAAATATAAATTTAACATATTAGATAAATAATAATTGAAAATTTTATCTGATCAAATAAAAAACCTAAACAAGGATTTTATATAAATTTTTTTAATTATTATTTATATAAAAATTATTAAATTTTTATCTAAAAATTATATTTAAAAAATTAAAAAATTAAATTAAGACTACTTAAAATACACCTAGTAAGTTTGCTTCGTTAACATACATTACGAAGTATTTACGTATTTAATTATTTATATGTTGAGCACAAACAATCCTTCGGAGAAGGGGAAGGGGAATTGGGGATTCCAATACCCAAACCTGTTATTCCTTCCCAATTAGTACAAGGATGTGGTAAAGTTATGATCATACGAATTACATCCTCATATTTGAATTTAATTGTTCTAGTTTAATTTCTATATATAACTTGGCCATATGATTTTATATAATAAATAAATAATAATTAATTTTTTT
>BPVZ01000065.1:910034-932914 GCA_020521535.1 Rubroshorea leprosula | reverse complement strand
AAAAATAATTGGTTATGATATTTAAAAATATTAATTTATAAAATAATTTTAATATATTAAATAATAAATATTAATTCTTTTATTAATTATTAATTGTTATAGAGACAATTAAATCAAATAGTATAACCATAACCACAGCTTTGTGTCAACAGCATTATTAGGAAAATTGTTTTATATAGTTCAAAAATATTTTATATTGTTCAGCTTGTATTCAATCCCATTTGATTGTCCTATCCTTTTCTCGCACTGGGAATAAACCTTTTAGATTTCGAGCCATGTGGATGCAGCATTCAGATTTTTCAAAGCTTGTTGAGAACTTCTGGTCTAATAATAACCAATCTCTTGGCCGAGCATCTCTGGACTTTTCCTCTCTTCTTTCCCTTGGAAGAGACATGTCTTTGGAAATGTTTTCAAGAAAAAGAAAAGGATCCTAGCTAGGCTCGAAGGAATTGTAAAAGCCTTGTCTAGTCATAATTCCCATAATCTTCTTCTACCCCATAAGAGCCTGGTTGAGGAATATCAAACCATCCTTCTAGAAGAAGACCTATGGAGAATGAAATCTAGGATTATTTGGCTTAATGATGGAGATTGCAATTCTAAGTTTTTCGACCTTAGCACAATTTCAAGGAGGAAAAATAATAGGATTCACTCCATTTTTTATGATTCTAATAATGAGATCACTTCTCCATCCGAAGTTTGTAATTATATTAATAACTCTTTTTTCAATCTATACACTTCAGAAAGAGAGTCTTGCCCTATTAACTCGAATCTTGATCCTAATTGGCAGCCTCCATCTATCTCTCCCAACGCCATTCATTCTCTATGCTCAATACCAACCGAGGATGTGATCTTTAAGGCCTTACACTCCTTACATCCTCTCAAGTCCCAAGGGGGAAGGATGGCCTTCGAGCCATCTTCTTTCAAAATTTTTGGTCTTGTGCCAAAGATATCATTTGTAATACTGTCACTTCTTTCTTCCAATCTGGTTCCCTTCCTCCCCCTAATCTCAATCAAACAATTGTTACCCTTATTCTGAAGATCCAACATCCATCTCTTGTTTCCCATCTTCGTCCCATAAGCTTATGCAACACCATATACAAACTTTTCTCAAAACTCTTTGTTATTCGACTTCAACCCTTTTTAAACAACATCATCAGTCCCCTACAATCCAATTTTAGCGAAGGAAGACATGTAGTGGACAATGCCATCATTGCCCAAGAAATTGAGTCTGCCATGCACAAAAAAAAGGGGGCAAAATGGGTGAAATAGCGATTAAAATTGATCTCAATAACGCTTTTGATAGTCTTGAATGAAATTTCATAACTAATTCGCCTTGATCACCTTGGTTTTCCATCAATATGGCTCAGGATGATCATGACATGCATATGTACAACCTCTACTGCCATTTGCATTAATGGTTCTCTTTTTAACGAATTTCTCCCATCTCGTGGTATTAGGCAAGGTGATCCAATGTCCTTATACATCTTCATTCTATGCATGGAGTGCTTTTCCTTTCTTGCTAAAACAAAATGCCAACTTGATTCATGGAAACCTCTTAAGAAATCTAGGAACAGCCCCTCATTCTCCCATATACTTCTTGCTGATGATATCTTATTATTTGGAAAAGCTAACCACTCCATTGATTTGGGCATCAAAGATGTACTTGACCATTTCTGATCTTGCTCTCTGGTCTTGTTAGATTTCATGTAAATAGAATTATTGATTAGTTGTCCAATGATCAAGGCTAATCCCTTGAATCACGTCAGTAGCATTTTTCTTTCCTTTATTTCTTTTACCATTGCCAATGGTCATCTTCTCCCTTTCCATTTATGTTTTTCTTGCCGTTAATGTACACTTGTATATAAACTTGTATTCCATTCATTGAATAAATTGAGGGAAATGCTATCTTTTCACATGGTATTAGAGCAAAATTGATCCTCCAAAAATTCTTTTGCAGCCAGCACCATGGTTGAAAGTGAATCAACCAAAATTCTGGACAGCTTCATTGGCAGCAAGAATCAGTCACAGTCTTCAACTATTACAATTCCTCTCGATTCTTGTAGGGAATTCATGACCTTACATTCCTCTCTCAATAATGCTTCTGGTAAGAAATTCTTGACCCTGCGAAATTGGATTTTGGACAGTGGTGCATTTGATCATGTAACAAGTTATAAAAATAATCTTGAACAATTGGATCCTCTTTCTACACAAAACTATACAAAAATTCCCAATGGGAACCTTGTCTCGATTCATGGTATTGGTCTAGTTTCTTTAGCTCCCAATATTAATATTGAAAATGTTTTATACATACTCGACTTTACATGCAATCTCATATCTGTAAGTAAGCTCACTAGAGATTTAAATTGCACTATGATTTTCTTCTCAAGTTTCTATGTCTTGCAGGACATTACTACAAAGGAACTAATTGGAATGGGTGAATTGCACAATGGTCTTTATTACTTCAAGCCAATAAATGAGACTCCAACTTTGAATGCTACAGTTTCACCTTCCATGGAACTTTGGCATCAAAGATTGGGGCATGCATCGTTTGATCACTTATCTTTATTGTGTAAAAATATTTCTTTTGACCTTAATTCCTTTCCTAAATATTGTGATACTTGTCATCGAGCAAAACAAACTAGAAGCATTTTTCCAATTAATCATCAATGTGCTGAATCGCTTTTCTTTCTTATTCATTGTGATATTTGGGGAAGATACCATACCCCTTCACATTCAGGGGCACATTATTTTCTCACCATTGTCGATGATTATACCCGTGCTACTTGGGTTTTTCTTATGAAACATAAATATGAAACTTATTGATATCTAATCATGTTTATTAATATGGTTAAAAATCAATTTGGATTGCAGGTCAAACAAGTGCGCTCAGATAACGGGCAAGAATTTCTTTCTAATTTTATGCAGGCTTTCTTTCTTGAGCAAGGGATAATACATCAAACTTCTTGTGTACATACTCCTCAACAGAATGGAGTTGTTGAGAGAAAGCATCGACATCTCTTGAATGTTGCTCAAGCTTTACATTTTCAAGCAAATTTGCCCATATCTTTTTGGGGAGAATGTGCTCTCACCGCAGCCTACCTAATTAATTATACTCTTACTCCATTGCTTGCTGGTAAGACACCATATGAACTTCTCTTTGGTAAGTCACCCACCTATTCTCATCTTAAGGTATTTGGTTGCCTTTGCTATGCTTGCCAATCACCATTGCCTAGTGACAAATTTTCCTCTTGGTCTACCAAGTGTGTTTTCCTTGGCTACCCTCACGGTAAGAAAGGATATTAGGTCTTTGACCTTGATACCAAACAAATATTTGTATCTCATGACATTATTTTCTATGAAAATATTTTCCCATTTAAGGATGAAGGGAACCGTCCTATTAATGAAAAGGCTTCGGTAGCCAGTCCTTCACCATCATACTATGATGAGGATATTGAGACCATTCCAAATACAAATTTGGATAGCCACTTGAAGAGAACATCCATGCAAAATGCAAAATCAAGTGATGATGATACAAGTAATGGAGGCATACAAGCCGTTGATCATGCACCAAATGTTCCAGCCACTAATGGTACAACTTCTCCAAATGCAAATGAATTGCACTCCAGCAAGGATGCCACTAATTCAGGCATAGATACCACATTGACTTGCTCCGACAATCGAAAGCTTGATGATGTGCACAAGCCTCATTTTGAGTCAATATTTGATAGAGCCCATAAAGCAGATGAAACTATCCAACACAGATCGAATGAACATTATGGGGCAAAAGACAGTGATATCACAAATACTACTAATTCTCACCAAGAAACAACAAGACCCCAACGTGAGAAAAAGAAGCCATCCTATCTAACAGACTATATTTTAAATGGAGTTCAAGTGCAAAAATCATCAAGAGTCCTTGGTACATGACATCCCCTTTCTCACTTTATTTCATATGAAAAATTCAATATGCCTCACTGTTGCTTTCTAGTTGCCATCTCCAATGAAGATGAGCCGAAATCTTTTTCTCAAGCCATTCAAAATCCAAAGTGGAGACAAGCAATGGAAGATGAAATTGCAACTCTTGAAAAAAAATCATACTTGGACCTTGGAACCTCTTCCTCTCGATAAACAACCCATAGGTTGCAAATGGGTATACAAAAAAAAATACAAAGCTGATGGCACCATTGAAAAATATAAGGCCTGTCTAGTAGCAAAGGGTTTTACACAAGTTGAAGGACTTGATTATCATGATACTTTCGCCCCTGTGGCCAAGCTAGTTACAGTAAGATGTCTTTTAGTAGTGGCCTCAATTCGAAATTGGGAATTACATCAACTTGACGTGCACAATGCTTTTCTTCATGGTGATCTTGACGAAGAAGTATGTATGCAACTACCACTTGGATATGGCAACAAAGGAGAACAACAAGTATGTCACTTGAGAAAATCCCTCTATGGACTCAAGCAAGCATCAAGAAATTGGTTTGCAAAATTTACCTCTGCTTTACATTCCTTTGGTTTTCAGCAATCATTATGTGATTATTCTTTGTTTACTTACCGACAAGGGAACAATTTCCTTGCGGTTCTCGTCTATGTTGATGATTTAATCATTGCAGGAAACAATTCTACACTTTGTTAGCATTTGAAAGACTTTCTCAATTCTCAATTCTCAATTCCACATTAAGGACCTTGGAAGGTTAAAGTACTTCCTCGGCATTGAAGTTGCTTGCCATCCTTTGGGGATCTTTCTTTGCCAAAGAAAATACACCCTCGACATCTTATTTGAATCTGGGATGCTAAGTGCTAAACCTGTTTCTTTTCCAATGGAGCAAAAGCTCAAGCTCACTCTTGATGGTGGCTCCCCACTCACAAACCCCATGCAATATAGACGACTTGTTGGGCGACTCATATATTTGATCATTACTTGCCCAGAAATATCTTTTTTTGTTCACATACTTAGTCAATTCATGCAAGCTCCAACCCAGCTCTGTCTTGATGCAGCAATGAGTGTGCTTCACTACTTAAAGTCTTCGCCAGGGCAAGGCATTTTTTTATCTTCTTCAAGCTCACTACAACTCTCTAGTTTTTGTGATTCTGATTGGGCTAGTTGCCCCACCACTAGAAGATCCACAATTGGTTATGTCACAATGTTAGGGACATCTCCAATTTCTTGGAAAACTAAGAAACAATCCACAATCTCTCGTTCATCGGCTGAAGCGGAGTATAGGGCCATGGCATTCATTGTTAGTGAACTTCTATGGCTTAAAGCCTTATTGCACACTTTAGGAGTTGATCATTCAAAGCCTATGAAACTATATTGTGATAACCAAGCAGCCTTTCACATTGCATCCAATCCAGTCTTCCATGAACAAACAAAGCACATTGAATTGGATTGTCACTTTATTCGTCATTGGATAAAATCATGTGCAATCACTCCCTGTCATATTCCCTCCAAATCTCAACCTGCAGATATATTCACAAAGGCTCTTGGAGGAGAATTTCAACTTCTTCTTTGCAAGTTGGGCATTTCAAATTAGCATGCTTCAACTTGAAGGGGGGTGTTAGATTTCATGTAAATAGAATTATTGATTAGTTGTCCAGTGATCAAGGCTAATCCCTTGAATCACGTCAATAGCATTTTTCTTTCCTTTATTTCTTTTACCATTGCCAACAGTCATCTTCTCCCTTTCCATTTATGTTTTTCTTGCCGTTAACATACTATTGTATATAAACTTGTATTCCATTCATTGAATAAATTGAGGGAAATGTTATCTTTTCACAGGTCTATCTGTAAATAACCTCAAATCCAAAATCCTTTCTTCTCCAAATGTCAGCTTGGATTCTGGTAACTCAGTGTGCTGTATCCTTGGCTTAAAAATACCACTTGTTTGGGGAAATATCTTGACTTTCCCATTGTCTCCAAGAATATTTCCAAATCTAATTTTGATTTTATCCTTGATAAGGCTAAGCAAAAGCTCTTGGGGTGGAAAGCTATGTTCTTGACACCTGTAGGAAGGCTGACCTTGATTAACTACATCCTTAGTCCCCTTCCATAGCATGTTATGTTAATGTAACCTTCCTCGTACAGGCACATGTAATTCTCTTGATAAATTTATTTGTAACTTCCTTTGGTTGGATGATCCTAACATATGCTAGCTCCACCTCATTAATTGGGACACTGTCTACCTACCTAAGTGACATGGTGGACTAGGTATACGGAAGTGTAACAAATTAAATGAAGCCATTTTTAAACTGATTTGGCGATTTCATTCAACTCTTCACTGTCCTTGGTCTACTCTTCTCAAAGCCAAATATAGCTTTTACAAATATGCAAAACACCTCTCACACATTAGGAAAGCCATGGCTAAACTCTACCCATCCTTTTTGAAGGGAATCTCATGGAACACTAATGTAAGGGCAAGTCCGAGGTGCCCAACCTTGGATGTACGATGGTAATTCTTTTACAACCAGAGTGAAGAATAAATCCAGAGCTTCCCGCTCGAACAGCTGCACAGCAGTTATGATGGACATCCTCGCATATAAATATCTCTCAATTTCCTGGTCCCGAAATAACCGTCTGGAGATACACATTAGATCCCGAGTATCTTGCTTGGCATGCCACGTGGGTTCCTCATTGGAACCTATAAATACCCCTCAAGGGCCACGTCAAAAAGTTGATTGAAACCAACCCTAAGCTCCTTTTATCTCCACTCTAGAGGTAGCCTCGATTATTGCTGACTTAAGCATCGGAGTGTCTACCCCGAGGACCCACCTCGGGGCTTTCCAGGTCAATCCGGAGTGCAGACGTGGACTGAAGAAGGACATCTGGTTTGGTGCAGTTACACTTGGTGCCGTTTGTGGGAATCCAAACTGAAAGCTCCCTTGTTGCTCTTATCATGGTTAAAACTAGGTCAGTCTGAGTTGGAACCTCATCTCGGCCTCTTGGACGAGGTCAGGTCCCCAACAACCTTCCACCTCATCTCCCACCTCCAATCCCGAATACATTCCCTCATGTTGACCATGCGGAAGGAGGAGATGAAAATCAACCACACAATTCGGCTCACAATTCAGCCTCTACTGCCAACCAAGACGTAGTTACAGCTCAGCTCGCTGCCATGCAACAACAGTTTGGTGTCTTTCAGCTAGTGCTGGCTCAACTATTAGCTCGGAACAATCCTGGTGATCCACTCATCAACCTACTCAATCCTGCTCCACAACAAAATCCTGAACCAGTTCAGCATGCTCCTATTATTAGTGAATCTCAGGGCCAATCTCACATCGCACCAGTTCAGCAACCCCTTCATGATGATGTCACTCGATGTCTAGACAGCTTAGAAAAGCTAGTGGCTGAATAGCGAGGTGCCCCACCTCCACACCCTGCTGCTGACTCCGTACCCCACCCTCTGAACACCAACATTACACTGGAACCCTATCCCACTGGCTTTAGGATACCACAACTTGAAACTTATGATGGGACGAAGGACCCTGATGATCATCTACATGCTTTCTACTCTTGCATGCAAGCAAAGAAAGCCTCTGATGCGTTGATGTGCAAAATCTTTCCCTCTACCCTCCGAGGTAATGCTCGAACCTGTTACTACAGTCTACCTCCGAGGTCAATAAGCTCTTACACAGAAATGGCATCTGCTTTTGCCACAAAGTTTTTCAGTAGAAGGTTGATCAGGAAAACCACTTTTGAGCTGATGCGAGTTAGGCAGAGGGACAGAGAGTCTTTGAAGAATTTTATGAGTAGATTCAATGATGGAGTACTGGAGGTTAGCTCTTTCGACCAGGCTGTGAGAATTAAAGCTGTAATCTCGAGTCTTAGCCATGAGAGATTCAGAGATAGTCTGCTCAAACATCCTGCCACCACCTTCAACGAGGTAAATGATAGATCATTGAAATTCATAACTGCTGAAGAATATGCCTTGTAGCAGAAACTAGCCCCCTCTAAGAACCAAAACCCAGACTGGAGAGATGATAATCCAAGCAGGAAGCCAATGAGGATAGCACAGAACCGAGGTCCAATGTTGACCCCCGTACCAAGATTCGGAAGGCGGAACTCCACACTCCCACAACAGTCTGAAGGTAAACCTCCAGTTAATTGGACTCCTTTTAATTTGTCGCGATCACAAATATTTATGCAGATCAAGAATAAGATGGATTTAAGGCGTCCTGGCCCAATGAAAACTACTGCTGCTAGCCGAGATCATACTAGATATTGTGATTTTCATTAAGATCACGGTCATACAACAGAGCAATGCAACAGCTTGAGGTCTAAACTGGAAAGTCTTGCCCAGAAGGGACTGTTGAATGAGTACATTCAGAGAGCTGAACAGCCATGGTTTGTCAGAGAATAAGGGCCACAGCCTCAAGGAGTCCGTAACCGGCAAACCGGCAAGGTGTGGGATATCAGCAAAGCCCACCTTCGCTCCCACCACCAACTAGAATCATACACATGATCACGGGAGGCCTGGAAGCCGGTGGACTGAGCTCTAAGTAGTGAAAGTTGTATGTCAGAGAGGTTAAGCATTAGAACCGAGCTCAGAAGTGAAAGTTTGACGATGATGAGTGGAAGAATCAACCCATTACCTTCACATCTGTTGATCTCGATACAGTCGTCACACCTCACAATGACCCTCTAGTCACTTCTGTCACGATTAACGATTGTGAGGTGTAGCGTGTCCTTGTTGACACAAGGAGTGCACCAGACATCATGTACTTCCATTGTTTTGAGAGTCTTGGGTTGGATCCAGCTTTGTTGCAGCGGTATGATGGTCCCATCTACGGATTCAACAACCAACCAGTCCTAGTTGAAGGAGTCCTCACCATGAATGTTGCATTTGGAAGTGGCCGAAGTTATGTGAACCTTTCAGTTAGGTTTCTGGTAGTCAAGATGGCGTCCTTTTTCAACGTCGTCATTGGCCGACTCACAGTGACTGAAATCTGAGCTGTGGTTTCCCAGTCTCACATATTCATGAAATTCCCAACTCCTATGGGAATAGCAACGCTGTAAGGCAACCAGGAGGTGGCCCGACATTGCTATATCACCTTGGTCACACAACCTCAGAAAGGCAAAGATCAAACACCCGAGGCTAATCCCAAACAGATTCCTGACAGTCGGCAAGTTATGGGTGTTGAAATAGTAGATAACTGACCAGAAGATGAAACCAGAGCTGCTTCAGTTGAAGATGTGAAAGAGGTACAGATTGATGACAGAGATCCAACCAGGAAAACACAGATAGGAACTCGGTTGAGCCTCGATGAGAGAACAGAGCTAATAGCCTTTCTCCGAGCTAACAAAGATGTTTTTGCATGGACCTCAGCAAATATGCCGGGAATTCCCACTTCGGTTTCTCAACATAAACTTAGCACCAATCCACTCAAGAAACCAGTAGCCTAGAAGCGGCACCTCTTCGGGGAGGAGAGATTAACGGTCATCAAAGAAGAAGTTGAAAAACTCTTACAAGCTGGCTTTGTTAGACGGGTCGATTATTGTGAATGGGTCGCTAATCCCGTGTTGGTAAAGAAAGCAAATGGCAAATAGCGGATGTGCATCGATTACACTAACCTCAACCAAGCATGCCCAAAAGACTGTTACCCAATGCCAAACATTGACAAGCTAGTGGAGGCAGCTTCTGGAAACGAGAGATTAAGTCTCATGGACGCATACTCTGGCTACCACCAGATTCCAATGGCTCCTTACGATGAAGAAAAAATCTCGTTCTATGCCGGCGATGAAATCTATTGTTATGTGATGATGCCCTTCGGCCTGAAGAACACAGGTACCACTTACCAGAGGATGGTTACCATTATATTCCGAGCTCAAATAGGTAGGAATTTGGAAGTATATGTTGATGATATCGTGGTGAAAAGTTTAAAAGCTGGAGATCACTTAACCGACCTTGAGGAGACATTCAACAACCTTAGAAAGAACAGAATAAGGCTGAATCCAGCAAAGTGCATCTTTGGCGTGGAGTCTGAAAAATTTCTAGGCTTCATGGTGTCCAGAAGGGGGATTGAGGTTAACCCGGAGAAGATCAAAGCAGTAGCCGAGATGGAACTACCGAAGTCAGTGAAAGATATACAGAGGTTGACTGGAAGAGTGGCAGCTCTTCATCGGTTCATATTGAAGTCAGCAGATAAATGCCTGCCATTTTTCAAGATTATGAGGTCAGCCGCCCAGAAGGATGAATCGGGTAAACAGAAGAAATTTGAATGGAATTAGGAATGCCAAGCCGCATTTGACGAGCTGAAGTCTTATCTTAGCTCACCACCTCTACTAACTAAGGCCATAGATGGAGAGATTCTCTATTTGTATCTAGGAATTTCAGATGAAGCCATTAGCTCGGTCCTGGTGAGAGAGGAAGCCAAACAGCATAAGCCTATTTATTACATCAGTAGTGTGCTGCATGGTGCAGAGCTGAGGTATCCCATTGCTGAGAAAACAACTTTAGTAGTTGTCACTGCGGCCAAGAAGTTGAGGCCATATTTCCAATCACACCCGATCATTATCCTTACAGACCAACCTCTTCGACAGATTCTACAAAAGCCAGAGTGCTTTGGAAGATTAATTAAATGGGCAGTGGAACTGGGGGAATTTGAGATAACATTTCAGCAGAGATCGGCAATCCGAGCTCAGGCGCTGGCAGATTTTATTGTAGAATGCACTCCATGTCATTCAATCTCTAGTCTGGAACCCAATGGCTGGACCTTATATGTTGATGGGGCATTTAGTAGCAAAGGTTCAGGAGTTGGCACTCTCTTGATTGGCCCAGATGGATACTAAAGCGAACATGCCCTGAAATTCAACTTTGATGCAACAAATAACATGGCTGAGTACTACTTGGTCTACAACTAGCATTGGAGTTGAAGATTAGCGCAATTCAAGTGTACAGTGACTCCCAGCTGGTGGTGAATCAAATCAACTCAATTTGTGAAGTCGTCGATCCTGTGATGGTAAAATATGTAACTCTAGTGGCCGAGCTGAAGTGCAAATTTCAGAAGTTCTGTCTGAGCAAAATTCCCCGAGCTGAGAATGAATAGGTAGATTCACTTTCTAAATTTGCCTTGAATAGCTCTTAAAGTTCTAGATCAGTTTTTGTGGAGGTCTTAGATGCACCAAGCTTCATGAAGTCGCGGGTGATGGAGATCAGCACAGACCTAGATACACCGAGCTGGACTGACTCAATCATCTCCTTTTTACGAGACTGGGTAATGCCTGAGGATAAGTAGGAGGCAATGAAGTTGAGGAAGAAAGCATCTCAGTATACACTTGTTGATGGGGTCCTTTATAAGAGATCTTTCTCACTCCCTCTTCTACGGTGCTTGAATCCCTATGAAGTGGAATACGCACTTAGGGAGGTGCATGAAGGTGTCTGCGGAAGTCATGTAGGTGCTCAAACTTTGGCTCATAAAGTCCTTAGACAAGGTTATTATTGGCCCAACATGTACAAGGATGCCACTCAGTTCGTACAGAGGTGTCAGAAATGCCAATTCTTCGCACATCTAATCCACTAGCCTGAAGAAGAACTCACTACTCTGATAGCACCTTGGCCATTTGCTCAGTGGGGTCTTGACTTTTTAGGTCCATTTATGAAGGGGGTAGGAGGTGTAACCCATCTCATCGTTGCTGTGGATTATTTCACAAAATGGGTTGAAGCTTGGGCACTATCTAGTTTTACCTCCAAGAAGGTCGAGGACTTTGTTTTCAGCTTGATTAGTTGCAGATATGTGATCCTGAGTCAGATTGTAGCTGATAATGGAACTCAATTCAATTGCTCCTCGTTTCGAGATTTCTGTTCCAACTACGGGATCAAATTGTAGTTCACCTTGGTTTACCATCTAGAGTCCAATGGCATGGTCGAATCTGTTAACAAATGCATTTTAGAAGGTATAAAGCTGAGATTGGAACAGCATAAGGCCAAATGGGCAGATGAGCTCAACAACGTCCTCTGGGCATATAGAATCACGAGCCGAACTGCCACAGGTATTACTTTAAACGTGGTTTATGTGATTAACTTTACATTATTTTACTCCTTCTGATATGACTTTACCTTAGAGCAAATATGCATAATGCGTAAAGCGCATTCTAAAGTTATAATTAATTGAAATAGGTGAAACACCCTATCATTTGGCCTTTGGTACCGAAGCAGTCATTCCTATCGAGATAGGAGTCCCAAGCTTCAAGGTCACCCATTTTGATGAAGGACGAAATGGAAAACTACTTTGGGAGAACCTTGATCTGCTTGATGAAGTTAGAGAAGAAGCACGACTTCGAACTCTAGTCTACAAGTAGAAAATAGCAAACTTCTACAACAAACGAGTTCGACCCCGGACATTTAAAGTAGGAGACCTTGTTCTTAGGAAAGCTGGTCTAACGGGGTTCGAAACTCGACTCGGAAAGTTAGCACCAAACTGGGAAGGCCTCTACACTGTAGTCGAAGTGCCACACCCAGGTGCTTATATCCTACGGGACACTGAAGGCAAAAGGGTTCCTAGGGTCTGGAATGTCAATAACTTAACGAAGTTTTACCCTTAGTACTTCTTTCTAGTGAACTTTGTCCTATTTTTACAAGCACCATTACCCTATCTGCTCAATGTACGTACGGACTCAATTCATTTATCTCATTCATGAATTTCACTTCACATTCGAAGTGATTTAGTTCTTTTACCCTTCTATGTGTTGGAAGTGGAGTTCACTTATTTCTGAAGTTAATTCATTGTGACTTATTCAGTAACTTCATTTTTTGAGTTACGATTTTATTAATCAATTACACTTTACTTTTGAAGTGATTTACTGAGTCTCATTTGTATATTTGAGGTCTGCCTCATGTATATCTAAAGTCAATTCCCTTGCTGTTCATTTTATTGTGTCCGAGGTCAGATCCTTTTGTTAATTAAAGTCACTTTATGTTATCTGAAGTGATTTACACTGAATAAAACAGCAATCAAAAACCAAAACTGAACACTAATAATAAATTCAAAAATTTTGTAAATTAATAAAAATTCATTACAAAATTGTTCACTAACATAAATCTAACAATACAAAATCAGAAAAATCCCTAAACTATTCCGCTGGCGAAGATGGCTGCTGTGGCTCCTGCTCTGCTGGGAGAGGTGGCTACTCTTTTTCGGAGGGAACTGGATGCACCTCTATAGGAGGAGATGGCTGACTTTTCTCAACTTCAGTCCCTTCAGCTTCTTCTTCCTCTTCCTCCATTGCCACGAACTCGAAGTCAAAGTTGGGAGGAAAAACAGCTCGTCCTTCAGCATCATGATCCCACCTCAGCTTAACTTGAGGTCGGAAATCTGCTGACAGGCTTTCGCCGTCCTCCTCCACCCTTTCCTCTTGTTCACCAAAAGTAATCTTGGTGATATCCACCTTGGGATATTCAGCCTTGACCTTTTTTCTGCAATCAGTGAAGGCGAGGATCGCAGTCGGCAGTTGGTAGAGATTGACAATGTTGTCAAACGTACTGAAGTTGATAAAGTTGCCGATGTGCTCCTCCATCCCGTTGTGGACCAGCAGTTGGACATTCTTTTTCAATTCCACCTCGGATTCTCTCATTCTCCTTATTTCCTCTTCTTGAGCATCATTCTCTTCTTCACACATTCTTCTTTTCTTCTCATTGAATGAGAGAATCGTCTTCAGTGTATCTCTTTCCTCTTGCAGACTTGTCATTGTTGGCACCACGATATCCAGTTCCCTCCTCATCTCACTGTTTTTCTTCAACAACTCATCCCTCGCCTTCTGCAGGCTGTTGCGATCCTTCATCAATTCTAGGAATTCTTGGGCTAACGCGTTAACCCAAGTTGCAGTCTGCCACATCAACACAGCCAAATTAAAAAAAAATGAAAAAAACAAAAAAAAAAGAGAAAAAAAAAGAGAGAAGAGAAGAGATGCAAATCTTACCTCCAAAGCATGCTTCACAATTGTGTTCCCTTCATGCAGCAAGACTTCTTCCTTCGCTTCACGGCGATCCACCTCGGGAATGTACGCGTTGATGAAGTTCTTTGCCACAGAGAAGTTCTTGCTCCCAAAAATGGTGTTCTGGAGAGAAGGCGCAGGCACAAAAGTCTTCCCCTTGCCAGGGGCAGGGACCTTGGTCTCTCTGAGGCCTGGATCAAGCTCCACAGGCGCAGGACGAGGTACGAACTCCACTACCTCGTCCCCCTTGACTTCCTCCTCCACTCTCTTCCTTTTCTGAGCCTGATCCGCTTCATCCCTCTTCTTTTTGGACCTTAGCTCCCCTTCCTCTGCACCACGGGGTTCTGTGCTTGACATCTGCCCCTTCTCCAGATTTTCTTCTCCTTTCCTAGCCATAGCCTTTCCCAAAGTTTGGGACTTCTTCTTTGGCTTTTTGGGGATAGCCACTCCACCAACAGCATTGAGAAACATGTTCATTTCCGCTGCAAAACCACAATTTTGTTAAAAATCACCAATCATAAACAAACTTTTACACACATCACAATACACCAACACACCTTCGCTTAGTGCGCTCGGCCCATAAAGCTCATCCGCTTCTATAGCATCTGAACTGGTGAGAAACATGATATCTACTATGTCACCCTTTTTTCTCACCAGCTTCTCTATTTCTTCCTCCTCATCCCTATTTAAACTGTATTTATTCTGGTTGGCCTTTTTAGCCTTCCAAGTAGCTAGAGACTCCATTTCTGCATCTCCCCTATCCCACTCGGTGTCATCAACAAAGAAAAAATTTTCCTTCCATCCCTTAATGGAAGAAGGCCCTGCACTAAACAAGTTTCTTTTCTCTTTATTGGATGATCGAGGTGTAAAGTAGTACCACCCCTTCTCCTTCCTACTGCCAGCCTTAAGCACAAAAAAGTGCTTAAACATATTTACTGTGGGCACCCTAACCCCTCTAGCCCGATAGTAAACTACAAATCCAATTATCACCCTCACTGCATTGGGCGATAATTGGGTTAAGCCTACACTATACTCGACTAGCAACCACACTAACAAATCAGGTAAAGGAAATCTGAGCCCTGTTGCTAAGTAATGGGCATACACTGGCATCTAGTGATCCTTGGGTGCAGAGCATGCCCTTTCTTTCACTCCAGCAGGCCTAATTAACACTTTAGATGATATTTCATAGCTTTCTACGAGATAACTTAGGCTATCCCTCCCCCTAAGCTTAGACTCATACCCCTTTACCTCAGACACAATGTCTGCCCCACTATCATAACACTTATCCCTCTTATCTCCCACTTCCAAAATATTGACAGGCACCTCTTCTGCCCCCACCTCAACTACCTCATTTCTCTTTACCCCTCCCTCTGTCTGCTCAGATCTAGACGATTCACCCTCAATGTTCACATCACTATACTCCAACATCCTTACTTCCTCGCTCCCCCCAATGCTCAATGTATCCTCAAAAGACATCTCCTTAGTCTTGTAACTTTCACTGCACGAAGTAAGGGGAGGGATGTAGTCAGGATCTTCAAAAAACTCTAACTCACGCTCAATATCACTCTCACTCTTAACCCTAACCTCTTTAAGAAGGCTTAAATCTAAATCAGAAAGGGTGAGAGGCGAATAAAATTCACTACCAGAACTAGAACTACAAAAGTTCATAAGTTACCTGATTTCGATAGTGCAGAACGAGTTTTGAAGTCGAAAAGGCGTCACACAAATCACTCACACAAACACTGTGGAAAATTTGGCAGCACTTCGGTAGCAAATACGGAGAAGGTAAAGTTCTTTTTACAGAAGTATCGCTTTATACACCAAAGGAAATATATGCTTCAATGGCTCTGATTAATTTCATCTAACGGTCACGCTTACACTGTTTCAAATGTGACGGTTAATCCTCAAGGGAAATTTCCAGAACTTGACGGTTCGTTTCTCGTCTCGTTCACTTAACTGTGCAGTTACTTTTTTACAACCCATATTTATTGTGCACGTCTTTTGACAGACAGCTGTCATGTCACGTAAATAACCATACATCAAACTTCTTAAACGGGCCCACTCAAGCCCATTTCAACATTCTTGCTCACTTTTATACATTTTAAAATTTGCAAGTATTTCACTTCGGCTCCGGCCACGGTGACCCAGTGTCGCACGTTTTACTTCGGGTCCAGCCACAGTGACCCAATATCGCACGTTTTACTTCGGCTCCGGCCATAGTGACCCAGTGTTACATGTTTTACTTCGGCTACCGCCACAGTGACCCAATGTCACATGCTTTACTTTGGTTCCGACCACTATGACTCCGATTATTACTTTTTATTGCGGCTCTGGCCACTATGACTTCGGCCATTATTTTTTATTACGGCCTCAGCCACATTGACTTCGGTCATTACTTTTTCCATGGCTTCGGCCCTGATCACTTCGGTTGCCGTTTATTTTGGGCATGACCCCCATCTCATACTGTGCTATTAACTACGGCCTTGCATACATATGAGTTATAGCTTTTTATTTTTATCTTCACTTTAACTTCTGTAAATCCTTAATATCTTTATCTCTCTTTCTTTCTATTTATGCATTACCCCTATCATCTCCAACGACATCATTCACAAGTGAATGACTTCGAGGGGGGAATAATGTAAAGGCAGGTTCGAGGTGCCCAACCTCGGACGTACGACAATAATTCCTTTACAACCAGAGTGAAAAATAAATCCAGAGCTTCCCGCTTGAACAGTTGCATAGCAGTTATGATGGACATCCTCGCATATAAATATCTCTCAATTTCTTGGTCTCGAAATAACCGTTTGGAGATACACATCAGATTCCGAGTATCTTGCTTGGCATGCCACGTGGGTTCCTCATTGGAACCTATAAATACCCCTCAAGGGCCACGTCAAAAAGGTGATTGAAACCAACCCTAAGCTCCTTTTATCTCCGCTCTAGAGGTAGCCCCGATTATTGCTGACTTAAGCATCGAAGTGTCTAACCCGAGGACCCACCTCGGGCTTTGCAGGTCGATCCGGAGTGCAGATGCGGACTGAAGAAGGACATCTAGTTTGGTGCAGTTACAACTAACAAAGAAACTCAAGTTGATTTTCTCCATGATGATTGGCTCCGTCCTGGCCCCCTTGAAAACATTCTTTTTAATCCTTTTCCACCTCAACTCTCCTCCTTTTCTGTGGCTGATGCTATTGCTTTCCCCAATACTTTTGCAGAACTTCATCTTTCTCTGCCTTCTTCTATTGAAACATCGTGACTCTACATCTTTGAACTTGCTAACTCTCATGGGGAGGATTGCATGGTTTGGAAATTTATGCTAAGCGGTTTCTTTTCCTTATCCTCTGCTTATAACCTGGTCTGTGCACTCTCCTTTTCTGTCTTTAAACAATCTTGGCTATGGATTTGGAAATGCCTACTGTTCCAAAAATAAAATTTTTTCTCTGGTTGCTTACTCATGGAAGGATCCCTATTTGATTACTTTTATCCTTTGAAACTCTTTAAATCCCTGTGACAAGATGAAATTTTATAAATATTAATGTAGAATTTTTATCTTGATATTAATGATATTTTTACATGAGTTTTATGAAATTTTTTTAGATTTTACATAATTTTTATTTTTTTTTTTATAAAAAAAGACTTAATTGGAAGACGTCATAAATTTTAGGATCAAATTGCAGAGAACAAAAAGATGAGGATTAAATTGCACAGAAATAGAAGTTATGGACCAGTTCTGTGATTTTATCATTAACTAAAATTGCTTAAAAACAAAAAACCGACACGGAGTTTTCATACAGCTATTTAGTACATCACATGTGTCCATACCTTCTTCAGGGTGTCAATCCCTCAGGCAAATTCGGCATGTCCGCGCCTACTGCATATTATTTGAGTGTGAGTGCATGTCTATGTCAACTAGGATTTTTCCACACTTATAAATATTAATCAAAATCAGACTTGAGAGATTTTGGAGAGATTAAAAGAGAGACACTTAAGGGAAATTTAATATTAAAAAAATTAAAATTTGACATTTAATATTGTTAAATTAATTTTATATATTTATGAATTTTATTTTATAATATCATATATTTTTATATTTATCATAAGATATTTGATTTTTTTAATTAGAAATTAATTTAACCATCTAAAATTATAATCTAGTCAAGTCAATTTTTTTTAGTATATTTGATTATAAACTATATAAGAAGAGATATATAACTCTTCCCTATTCTCAAATTTCTCTCCATTTAACTCAAAACTCAAATTTGAAATTTTAAGTTTTTAACTGTTGAGGCACTCTCTTGGAATTACAATCTAGTTAAGTCAATTTAATATAAAATTTTATAATTTTTATATTTTTAAGCATGTGAGTGCGCAGTTGGCCCTTGTGACCCAATGGCTAGTGCTATTGAAAAAGTGCATATCTCCCTCCCCGAAACTTGCCCCATGATAAAAAAGTTAAAAAAAAAAAAAAAAGCATGAGGGAGTGCAAGACATGATTAGATATGGTAGGATTTAATATCTAAGATTGGATTGGATTAGAATGAATGAAGTGTATCACATCCAATCGTATGTTTAGTTAATTATTTTGATAAAATTAGTTAGATATAAATATTCACATGTATGGGCTAAAATATCCATACAATTCAATTAAACAAATCTCTTTCTTCTGAAAAAGGCCTAATGAACATTTATTGTTATTATTATTTTTATTTGATTTAATAGGCAAGATGTCTCGGGTGAGTTTGCAAGTACTCTGAATTTATTCTATCTTTATTTTAGTTAAAAGCATTTGTGTTAGGGTTAAAATATTCATAAAAATTATCTTTTTAACAATTTAAAAAAAATTAAATATTAGTTAATAAGGTAGGAAATAAATATTTTGATCAATTTAGTTATTAATTATTGGGTAACATATATAACCTTAAAGGTTGATTCAATAGTAACTAAATGTTGTCTTATAAACTAAGTTTATAGTTCAAGTTTTAGAACTAACTTTAACTGAAATTAATTTTTATAAATACAATAAATTGATATAAAGAGTTTGTTGTTAAAATTGCTTAAAAAAATTAATTTTAAGTATGCAAAGACTAACTAATAAAATTAATACCTTTATTATCCAAACAAAAAATTAAATTATACTAAAAAATTTGGGTAACCTATATTATGAAATATTTATTTACTCATTTATTTTGAACACATACAATCCTCCGGAGAAGGGGAATTGGGGATTCCAAACCCAAAGGTTGGGTGTGGTTCTCCTTTTCAACTGGCCTAAAAGGCCAGAAGTTTATCCAAATATTAATTAAAAATATAGTGTAATCTTAATATTTTTGTATATGTAGATAACCACTCCTGAATCACAATAATAGTATTTAAAGTTCAAGTCAAGCTACGTCAATGCCCGACCTATGGGATGGAAGCTGTAAAGGGGAATGGATTGTACTAAGAATCTCAAGCGGGTAGGCTGTTGTCATTGCTGTACATAGTTTTGTGAAAGCCACAATTTCACTAACGTTTTATAGGGTTATAATTTTTAAAAATATATGTATGTAAATTAATTTTAATATATTAAATAATAAATATTAAATATTTTATTAATTATAATTTTTATATAATAAATAAATTAATAAAATATCAATTAAAATTATGTGACCTTTAGAAAAATTGATATGATTATAACCACAATCTTGTATTGATAGCGTTATTAGTAAAAAAAAATTTTATATAGTTCAAAAATATTTTATATTGTTCAAATTATATCCAATTGTATCTGATTGTACAAAATTAAATATTAATGAGCATGAGTTATCTCGTACCATAACGTGAACTTATATTCTCTATATTAATAGTTACTTTTTCACAATCTAAGGTAATCATATATATACTAGTACCTAAAAAAAAAAAAAATCATGTTATTAGTTTATTAGGTTTAAGGAAAATGAAATTGAGAGGTTGGGAATGAAGAATTGTTACAAATTAATTACAATACAGAGATGATAAGAAATAAAACAGATGAGATATATAGGAATTAAAGTCATGCTTTCTCCCACCCTTAACCCTGATCCACCTCCGGCGGCGCCCAGTCTCCCACCTTTAAGCTCGGTGCACAATAAGGATGAGGTAATGCAAGGCAAGCCCACTGGCTCCACTGATCCGCCAAAGTCGTTCCGAGACACCCTCCTTGACGGCTCTGCACCAAAATCGCTGCCGATGGTGACATATGAGGAACTAGTTGAGGCAAATATTACAGAAGCATCCCCTATGGCGGAGGATGGAGTAGATCCAACAAAGGAAAAGGTTCCGAAGGTGAAAATCCCCCAGGCTATTTGGCAGCGCCTGTGTGTGCCGTCATCATTAAGCTTCTGGGGAAATCTATTAATTTCCACATTCTCCATGCTAGATTACTAAAGGAATGGAAAACGGAGCATGAGTATGAGGTTATAGATGTTGGAATGGGATACTTCATTGTATGGTTTGCCACCCAGGAGGATTGCTCAAGGGTTCTGTTAGAAACTGAAAAGAAGAAGAATGGTTTATTGCTTTCTTGAATAATACTGTATGTACAATGACCTATATCTAAGTGCTTATAAACAGTATGTTTTAAGGTATAAAGTATATAAAGATAATACACTACAAGAAAACTCAATTTCAACGACAACATATCACCGATGTAAGAATTTTTCTCAGTGAAGCATCATTTTACCAACAAGAAATAAGTCTAAAAATATAGAAATAGTAGAAATAGCAATAATATATATTATTTATTGTTCAAACGAAATATTTGTCGGTAAAATAACATAATACATACGTGTTCCTTGTTGGTAATTGTAACCAACACCTCGTCCAGCTCAAGGCGGACAGAAACCCAAATCACCGACGAGAAGGAGGCTTGTAAATTTATTTTGGAAACGTGAGTCTTGTCGGTAATATAGCCTAAATTTGCCAACGTACATCTTCTTGGTAATTCCCACTCCAAACCCAACCCTGTCAACCAGCTGGCTGCCTGCATCAGGAAGTGCAGCTTTTTAAGGCAATATTCTGACATTATCCTTGTTGGTAATTTCCCATTTCCCAACTTCCCGTGAATTTGGCTGTTGGCGCATGGTGTTGCAGCTTTTATTTAGCTTACTGATAAGGTTTGGGTCGGTAAGCTATAATTTGCCAACTACATCTTCGTCGGTGATTGGCTCGATCAATGAGGGTTTTGATGCAACGTAGAGATGAGCAGCTTTAGATTGTAGCAATGTGGATCTCGTCAGTAACAATCCCTATTGCCTACTGAATCGCCCTTCTCCTTTCATTTTGGTCTTTCTCCTTTCATTTTCATTTTCCTCTTTTGTCTGCGAGTTGTTCTTGCTCTCCTTTCCTCCATTCTTTCCTTTGAATCACTTTAACATTCTTCTTCTTACAGTGTAGTGGATCAAGTAGTGGTAAGTAAAATTTAAGTAATATTATTATTTTATATATATTTTATGTATGTTTTTTTTTTCTGAAATTTAAATCATTAAATATTGTTATTAATTAGTTCATTAGATATTAGTTAGTATTATTAGATTTTCTTTTAAATAAATTTGATGAATAATTATGAATGGTGTTTTTATAAATTTTTAGTGATTTTCAACCATTAATGACAAAATTTTTATATTAAGCATTTGATATTAGCTAACATTTTTAGATTTATTGTTTTGAGTGTATTTTAGGGTGAATATATATGATTTTTGTGAGTTTTGAAGGTTTTATATAGGCAAATTTTCATGTCTTACCGTTTTCTGCATTTCTTATCTCTTAATTAACTATAAAACATTGTATTTTTCATAGTTGTAGATTAAAAAAAATATTAAAAAAGTTGAGGGACGAAAAGTATGCAAATTTTAAAGTTAAATGACCTAAATTTTTTGGTTAAATAACCATGTTAGTCCTTCAACCTTTTGATTTAAGTCAAAATTATTCTAAAACTTTAAAAGTACTAAAAATATCCTTAAACTTTAATTTTTGGAACCAAAATAATCCTTGAACTTTTATTTAGTACCAATTTAGTCCTTAAAATTTGAAGACTTAGACCTTAAAACTTTGATTATAAGTACTAATTTATTTATTTAACTTTATAAATACAATTAGAAAAATATATCATGATAGAAAAATATAATTATTTGATTTGATTTTATTAATTTTTAAAAAAAATTGATTTTGTGGCAAAATAATGAATATCAAGTAACACGTTGAGATAAGTACTATTTTGGTATTAAATATTAAAGTTTAGGGATAGTTTTGGTATTTTTAAAGTTTATGATAATTTTGATATAAATGTAAAATATTAGGGACTAAATTTGATATTTCAACCTAACTTTTTAGCAATTTAATAATTGGTCTTATTTTGTTGTTGTATCTATTTTAACTTATATTATGTTAATTTTAAATGTAGTTTTTTTAAATTTAATGGTATATATAAAGAAATTTTTAATTGAAAATATATATAAATTAATATTTTAATAATTATTTTGTAGGTTAATATTTGAGCTCTTGTGGATCCTCATTAATTACAAAGTAAGTTTCATTTTCACTATATTTTTATAATTGCATGGTTAAATATTAATTTTTTTATTAAATAAAAAATCAATCATTTGTGTATGATAAATTTTGTTGATGATTAAATTTAACATATTTATATATATGTATATATGATAAATTAGGATTTTAACCAACTATAAAATATGTGAAAGATATCATAATTATTTTGAAACTAATCTTGTTATTATTTTTATTTTATTGATTTAATAAGATTATGGAGGGTCGTAGTTGGATGTATAGGCGTCGAACTCCACGAGGAGAGATATATAATGAGTTTTATAATGGAGTTGAATATTTCCTTCAATTTGCATACAATAGCCTTGGTCTTCAACCGAATGATTTAATCAGATGTCCTTGTACTAAATGCTTTAATTTACCATTGATGACT
>BPVZ01000065.1:886746-901030 GCA_020521535.1 Rubroshorea leprosula | reverse complement strand
GGAGAGATTTCTGGGTTCCAAATCAGGTTCTTGGACAAGAAAAGAAGGGAAAAATCAAGCTCTCTACCGGTTTCCTCAAGGCATGGCTGGGTTTCCTTTTTTTTTTTCTTTCGGGTGGCTGCAGCAGGTTCGGGAAGAGCAGAAGCACGCGGGGAAGAAGAAAGAAGAAAAAGGAGAAAATATCAGCTATCCTTATCCAATTCTCCTCTTTTAAGCCCCTGAACTTTCAAAAATTTGGCTATTAAGCCTAAAACAATATTTTCTCTCATAAAAGTCCTTAACTCACACTTGTTTATTCTAGAAATTTTGGGGTATCACAGTGATTCTAGTCGGTAAAGTTGCCAAGTAATACCAACAAGAAGCTGGTTGGTGATTTGGGCGCGGATTGTAAATTTTTTTGGTTTTTGGTTTCTTGCTCCTGGTATCTTACCCATTTGATGTTTGTCGGTGAAATTAATATCGACTAAACACACATGGGTAAATTGGCTTATATATACCCCCACCCACCACTCTACCCCGCTTATTTCTTCTTGTCTTCCTTCGCATTCTTCTTCTTCTTCTTTTTTCTTCTCCTTCGGCTTGCCTCTTCTTTTTCTTCCATTCAATGCTGTTGGATTAATTGTTTATGTTTATAATTACATTATTGATATAATTTTAGGTTTATATCTTTTCAATCTCCTCTCTTTTTCTCTTTCATTGTTTCTCCCTATTTGATTAAATACTAATTTGTGTTATTCATCAATTTATTTGCATTTTTAATTTTGTTTTCCTGGAAACATTAGGAGATAATCATTGGGGTAAATAAATTTTCTTTGTGCAAATTAACATTCAATTTTATTTATATGTTGATTAGAGCTATTAGGGTTGAAATTAATTATAGATAAATACTAACCTAATTTATGTTTTTTCATTTTCTTAGGAAATTGTGTTATGCAAATCTTCATCTATTGACGTCATCTTTAATTAATTTTTTAGGTTATCTAGTTGTATTTTAACTTTGTCATTTTATTCTTCTTTTTTAAGTTATGTTTTAATCTTTAATTTAAATAAATAAATACAATAATTTTCTGATTACATTGTAAAATTTTCATATTATATTTATTTTTTATGATATTAAATATTACGAATTACTTAATGTTTAATTGTAAATTAATTTAATTAAACAATATACATATATTAATCTCAATATAAGTTGAATTCAAGAAATTTTTTTTTATTTTTCCAAAGTTAATTACCAACATTATTCTCGTCGGTAACTAGGAGGAAAAAAAAATGGCGCCTAAAATTGCCGACTCAAATCTTGTTGGTAACTTTTAAATTTCAGATATTTCTCAATCCATTGGAGCAAAGAACTTTGTGTATTTCAGACGTGATCTTTGTTGGTGAATCACTGACATGGCCCAAATTACGAAGCATTTTCCTGTATTGGCAGACGTGATGTTTGTCGGTGATTAGCTCAGGGCTCGAGGTCCTTCTTTATCTACAGACGTTATCCTTGTCGGTAATTTACCGACGTGCAAACCAAAGATGATTTTCGGTGTAATTGTTCCAGTCCTTTCTTTGCAAGATGTTTCTTGTTGGTAATGGGAGTGAGTTTACTGACGTGATTTTCATCTATGTCGGTGAATGAATTACCGAGCTCGGTTTCACCGACAAAGCCATTACCTACGTGATCCAAGTTGGAGGCCTGTTTCACCGACCAGATTTCCTTTCTTACTAACATGATTTCTCGTGGGTGAAATAGTGAATTCTTGTAGTGATATTTTAAGGTATAAAATATTTACAATAAATGTGTTCACATCTTAACATCCCCTCAAACTTAAGGTGGTTGTGATGAAACCAACTTGAGTTTGGAAAGAAGAGTACGAAAGCGTCTAGGTAAATGAACCTTGATAAAAAGGTCTATTGGTTGATCAGTAGAGCCAATGAAAACCAAATGAATAGTTCCTTGTGCAACATGATGGCGAACAAAGTGACAATCAACCTCAATGTGTTTAGTGCATTCATGGAAAACATCATTATGTGCAATATGTATAGCACTCTGATTGTCACAATACAGATTAGTAGCAAACGGTTGAGGAACACCCATATCTTCCAATAGCCAGCGTAAGTTAAGTAACTTTGATGTGGTGTTTCCAAGTGCTCAATATTCGGCCTTTGTGCTAAGACGTGATGGAACTGTTTGCTTCTTGCTACGTCAAGAGATTAATGAATCACCAAGAAAGAGATAATATCCAATGGTGGATTTATGATCATTGGAGTCTCTAACCCAATCAACGTTTGAGTAAGCATGAAGCTCAAGAGATGAGTGAGTACAAAAGTGAAGTCCATGAAACAATGTTCCCTTTACATAGTGAATAATATGAAGTACTGCTACATAATGAGTGGAGCGAGAGCAGCCATAAATTGACTAACAATATGAATTGCATATGCTATGTCAAGGCGTGTTATGGTAAGATAAACCAGACTACCAACCAATTGCCGATAGCAAGTAGGATCAAAAAGTGGAGAGCCATCCTAAGGTGTAAGCTTGACATTAGGCTCAAGAGGTGTAGAAACACTTTTGCTATTATTGAGTTTAGCTTTAGAAAAAAGATCAATGGCATACTTTACTTGAGAAAGTAGGTAGCCATCACTTGAAGATATGACTTCAAGCCTTAGAAAATAGCTCAGAACATCAAGATCTTTCATCGCAAATTTCTAACTGAGAGATTGTTTTAACTCCTCGACATCTGCGATAACATCTCCAGTAATAATCATGTCATCAATATAAAGAAGTAAAAGAACCATACCCGAGCAGTCTTACGAATGAGTAGAGCTGTATCATGTGGACTCGAAGTAAAACTAAATTCACTCACTGTAGCACTAAACTTTGCATACCAGGCTCAAGGGGATTGTTTCAACCCGTATAATACATGTCGTAATCGGTATACCTTGTTTGGAGGATGGTTGAGCACAGGAGGTGGTTTCATTTAAACTTCTTCTTCTGGGTCACCATTAAGAAAAGCATTTTTCACATCCATTTAAAATAATTTCCATCTCTGTATAACAACAATAGCAAGCAAACTGCGCACAGATGTGAGACAAGCAACTGGAGCAAATGTTTCCTCATAATGTATTCCGTACTCATGTGTAAAACCCTTGGCAACCAAGTGTGCCTTATAATGCTCCACAGAACCATTAGATTGTGTTTTGATCTTATACGCCCATTTATAGCCTATTAGAGATTTTTTAGCAGGGAGATCAACTAAATCCCATGTACGAGTGTTCTCAAGAGCCTATAATTCATCTTGCATAGCTTTTTGCCAAAAAGGGTAGGTAGAGGCTTCTCGATATGATTGACGCTTATGTAAAGAAGTAATAGCAAGAAAACAATGATAATCGCGAAGGTAGCTAAGAAGGTTTCTTGCCCAAGTATGACAACTTGAGGATGGAACAATAAGCTCATTTGGAGACTCAACAATATTAGATGCAACATGAACAGGTGATATAGATGAGGAAGTAGAGGAAAGCTCAAAATTATCTAATGCATTACCAGCAGGAAAATCATCTTCTATAGAACTAGTTGTAGAGCTCATCAGATGTATCTGCATCAGAATCACTAGGGAATAGCTCAACAGAAGGATTAGTAAAAAATGAAGGTTGATCAAAAGATGACACTTGGAAGTTTGATAATGAGGAAAACATAGTGTGTTCCCAAAAGATAACATGACATGAGACTCAAAGTTTTTGTGACACAGGATCCCAACAACGATATCCTTTATGTGTAATCCCATAACCCAAAAAACAACACAATCGAACTTTAGGTTCTAGCTTGTTATGTTCATAAGGTGGAAGAAGAACAAAACAAGCACAACCAAAAACCTTAAGAAGATCATAAGTAGGAGGAATACCATGTAAACATTCATATGGAGACTTATTGTTAATCATTGAGGATGGAATCCAGTTAATGAGATAAACAACTATAAGAGTAGCTTCACCCCAAAATCGCTTTGGACAAGAAGATGAAATGAGCAGAGCATAAACAGAATCAAGGATATGTCTGTGTTTGCATTCGGCTCACCCATTTTGTTTAGAAGTGTAAGGACAAGATTTTTGTGTCAATGTACCCTATTCTTTGAGAAAAGATTGAAGTTTAGTACTAAGATATTCAGTGGCATTGTTAGTTCTCAAAACTTTGATAGTTTTAAAGAACTGGGTTTTGACCATGGTAGCAAAATCAATATAAATTTGTGGTAATTTAGAGCGATTTTTCATAAGATATATCTAGGTAAAATGAATATTGTCATCAATAAATAACAGGAAGTACCTGGAACCCCCCATGGTGGGTGTAGGAGATGGACCCCAAACATCAGAATGCACGAGATCAAAAGGAGTAGTAGAATGACAATGACTACTCGAAAAAGATAAAGCTGGTTGCTTTGCAAATTAACATGATACACAATGCAAAGATTCATTTGGAATTGATCCTAATAAACCACGAAAGGTAAGTGAATAAAGTTTACCGACTGAGGTATGTCTGAGCCGTGAGTGCCACAAATGGAGAAGAGAAATGTTAGTAGCAACACAGGCTTGCAAAATTTCTTAGTATGGAATTTGTAAAGACTTTAATTCAATAGCATAAAGCAAGGTTTGGATGAATCGATCATTTGGAAATGATGGTGTATCCATTTTATTATAAAGACTATGTGGATAGTTGAGCTCAAACAAATGCCCCACCTTGCGACCAGTTCCAAGAAGTTGTTCTATCCATGGGTCCTGCAGATGACAACCATGAACAAAAAATGTCACTTCAAGACCAAGATCACATAACTAACCAATAGATAGAAGATCATAACTAAGTTTTGGAACTAAGAGGGCATTTGGTAAAATCAATGACGTTGTAGAGATATTGCCAATGTGACTAAAATTCATAAGGGAACCATTAGCAGAATAAATATTAGGAAAGGAATTATTTGGTGACATTGAAGAGAAATGAGCAGTAATTGAAGACATATGGTTACAACAACCAGAATCAAAATACTAAGGTTTGGTACCTGGAGCAGTAGACAAGGTAGTAGGAGCATTAAAAAAATTTAATATCACTTGTTTTAGGGATTCAAGGTTGACATTAGGTTGGTTTATCACTTCTTTGGCAACCATAGCAGTAGTAGGATGAGTTACAGTCCTTTCAAAACTCGCCATAAAATCAGTAAAACTCATAATACTGAAAAACTCTAAAAAAATGAAGAAATAGATACCAAGATCAAAATAACAAGCCAACAAAATACCTTAGAAAGGGCCAGCGAATCAAGGATAAACAATCTAATATGCAGCATAAGATATCCCAACGAAAAAGTTTCAGATCTGGAATGGAATTGAAAATCTAACTCAAAAAATCAAACAATGATGATAAGAGAAAAGAACCAGGAGCTTATAGCTCTGATACCATGTTAGAAATTAAAAAGAAGAATGATTTGAAAAAAGGTTTATTGCTTTCTTGAATAATATTGTATGTACAATGATCTATATATAGATATTTACAAAAAGTATATTTTAAGGTATAAAGTATATAAAGAAAATATTTTAAGTTATAAAATATTTACAATAAGTGTGTTCACATTTTAATAGGTTCTAATGGGAGGTTCGTATAAGTTCTTTGATCACTACTTGGCAGTCTAGTCTTGGGAACCAAGTTTTCATCCAGCTAGAGCGAAGGCCCTGAAGACTGCAATATCAGTTAAACTACATGGAGTACTCTCCATGTACTTCCAGGAAGCCATTGTCATGTACCTCGCTAGCAAGTTAGGCAAGAGAATTAATGTAGATAGCATAACTCTGTTGGGTACAAGGGAGAAATTCGCATGTGTTTGCGTGGAAGTTGATCTTAGTTAAGAGTTACCATCAACTCTTGATTTGGATTTGGAAGAATTGCCACAAACCATGATTCTAGTGGAGTATGAAGGTTTGCACAAAATTTGTTTTCATTGTGGAGAATTTGGTCACACTGGGGACTCTTGCCATTATAAACACCCAAGGAAATCGGTTTCTACGAGAAATTTAAATGCCCAAGTTATGATTGATCTTACACAATCTTTAAAGCCGGACACAGCTGAGAACACGAAGGCTTTTGGCCCATGGATGGTGCAGCAACACAAACCAAGGTGGCAGAGTCGGCAATACCCTGAACAACTCCTAAGATTCTTAGACAAGAGGAAAAGAAAGAAACTTACTTTGTTTTATTTTTTTTCCTCGTATTTAACTCCCCTAACATCTACTTAATTATAAGGTTTTTTATATATTTTTATAAAGAAAGAAATTTCCTTTTATTTGTAACCGTTCAAAAATAATTTGTAAAAAAACTAAGACCGATGAAGGGAGGGAGTAATTATATAAAGCATCAAGGTCATAATTAAGAAATTATTACTCATAAGTTAATTAGTTTATCTCATGATTACGTCCCTCAAGGAATTATTCATTATTATATGCTTAATTTCTGCAATACCCTGATACCAAATACATATATAGGCCCTTTATTAGTAAGGTCGCTGCCCAATGATATTGCCTCGAGGATCGTAGTTGCAACTGATGAGTGTTCCACCGTTGTTGCACCTCACCTTAGCACATCCTAGACGGACCGAGTTGCGCCACACCACCTGAGTGTAATGCCCACAGACCTTACCGGCGATGCAACTATTGGATTGGTAGTCATAGTAAGGCTTCTCATTGACCCACAATTGGACGGCAGCCACGCCAGTCAAGTCGCCGCTGCTCCACGCAAGGTTCTCTCCATAAGGTCCACCAGAGTGCACCATTTTGCAGTCACCAATGTGCTGGTTGAGGTAGTTCTGTGCGTATGCAGCCAAGGTGGGGTCCCAAGTCATTGGGCCAACACCTACAGCGGAACGAGCTGAGTTGTGCGCATTGATCAAGTTTTGTGGAGAGAGCTGAGCATGGGAGGGGAGGACATGTGCTAGGACCAGGAGACAAGCAAAAGCTAGGGAAACCTTGGTAATATCCATTATGGTGTGACTGTCTCTATAATAAAGAAATGCTGAAACTATCTGAACTAGGTACGAGAAATGGATGAATTGAAGTGGTATTTATAATGCAAAAAATTAAAGTGCAATTTTTTTTGAATGGATTAAAATTTTTATAATTATTAATAGAAAATAAAAACTTTTTGACATTAAAAATTATTTTTTATTAGTAATTAATAATAATACAATTTACGTCCCGCACTCGGTGGCCAAATGGCCACCCCCTTGCAAGGGACGTGCGTAGGATTACATGGACTTGGGATCAATCCCAAGTTCCCCCATTCCCTCTTCTCCCAAGAAAAAAAAAGATTTCACACTGTTAAAAAAAAAATAATAATAATAATACAATTTACGACAAATTACAGTACACCACATCATCCCCTTAATAATATTTTTATGTGAAAAACTATAAAGTCGCCATCAATAGTTCGTTTTTCTATGGAAAATTGTGCCAATAAATGACCATAAAAAAAAATTGTGCCAATAAAAACAAGGCGGCTGCACCCCTAACTTGCCTGCTAATTTTAGATGCATTAAATTTTTTATATTTATCAAAATTTTATTTATTGTAATAATAATCAAATTATTCTTATTTTTTTATATTATTTTATGTTTAAAATAATAATAATAAATGGTATTTATAATAAAAAAAATTAAAGTGCAGTTTTTTCTGAATGGGTTAAAATTTTTATAATTATTAATAAAAAATAAAAATTTTTTGATATTAAAAATTATTTTTTTATTAATAATTAGTAATAATACAATTTACAAACAAATTACAGTACACTACATCATCCCCTTAATAATATTTTTATGTGAAAAACTATAAAGTCACCATCAATAGTACGTTTTCCTGTGGAAAATTGTGCCAATAAAAATAAGGAGGCTGCACCAAAGAAGTCAATTTCATATCGTACCGTATCGGTCATATCGGTTTTGACACTTGACCGAAACGGTACAACATCAAATTTCGTTTCGTTCAAAATCCAGTTGTTTCGGTCAAAATTCGGTGTACCGGCCAGAATTTTATATACCGACCGACACACCGAAATATGACCGGTACACTTAAGTTCAAACTAAAAAAAAAAAACAATGGATTTCCGATTGCAGATCTGTTTCTGTTCTCCTTCTTCATCATGAACGACGAACGCCACACGCCGCACGCCACGAACGTCTTCCTCAACCTGTCGCCGATGGGTTGGAGATTCAGTGAATGCTTCGCTTCCGTGATTACGGGCTAGATCTGCTTCATCTTCTCTCCATTTCTGGTAGCTACCGAACCCTTCTGCTTTGGTGATTACCGGTGATGAAGGTGGAGGCTATGATGATGATGAGATGCTCAGCAAGGGAATGGTGAAGATGGAGGTGAAAGAATGGAGGTGATGGTGGCGATGGTGGATCTGCAAAATGGAGAAAAATCAAGTTTTTTTTTTTTGTTTTCTCTTTTTTTTTTTTTGGATTGGCAGCCGCACCTCCTCCTTCTCCCTTTAAAAGAAGGAAACTAGGGTTTTCTTAAATTTGAGTTTTGATGGGCTGCTTAATATTGGGCTGGGCTTATGGGTTTATTTTATTAAATTTCACACTCAGCTTTTTAATTTTTTCAATTGGGTCCTTTTTTTTTTTCTTCAACTTCTCCCCAAAATTTTTCATAAAATTTTTTTATAACGATAAATCCAAAACGGTACACGAAAAATTTCGGTATCCAGTACGTACCGTTTCAATAACAAAACCGATACGTATGCCGGTACGATATTGACTACTTTGGGCTGCACCCCTAGCTTGTCTGCTAATTCAGGTGTATTAAGTTTTTAATATTTATTAAAGTTTTATTTATTGTAATAATAATTAAATTACTTTTACTTTCTTACATTGTTTTATGTTAAAATAATAATAATAAAAAATGATATTTATAATGCAAAAAATTAAAGTGCAATTTTTTCTGAATGGATTAAAATTTTTATAATTATTAATAAAAAATAAAATTTTTTTAACATTAACAATTATTTTTTCCTAATAATTAATAATAATACAATTTACGAGCAAATTACAGTACAATACATCATCCCCTTAATAATATTTCTATGCGGAAAGCTATAAAGTCGCCATCAATAGTACGTTTTTCTGTGAAAAATTGTGCCAATAAAAACAAGGAGGCTGCACCCTTAACTTGCGTGCTGATTCAGTGTATTAAATTCTTGATATTTATTAAAGTTTTATTTATTATAATAATAATTAAATTATCCCTATTTTCTTACATTGTCTCGTGTTCAAAGAAAAAAAAATAAAATAAAAACAAGAAGGCTGCTCAGTGATTTGGATTTTTAGTTGTGGAAAATTGGCTGGTGAAGGGCTTCTAATGGTTTATATAGGCAAATTATGTTGTGATGGTTGAAGTATTCTTAATATGTTTATAATAAAATTATTATTTTTTAAATAATTATTAATAAAAAATAAAAATTTTTAATATTAAAAATTTACTTTTTTATTTTAAATTTTAACATAAAAAGTTCTTTATAAAGATAAAATAATCATAAAACTATGAAAACGTTTTAAAAAATAAGTTTTTTTTATCAATAATTAAAAATAATACAATTTACATGAAATACAGTAAGTTACAGCACTCTCTTTATAATATTGCAATGTGGAAAATTATAACCAAGTAGCCACGAAGAGGACGTTTTTCTGGGGAAAATTATAACCAAGCAGCCATCAAGAGTACGTTTCATTGTGGAAAATTGTGCCATTAAAATGAAGGAGGCTGCTCGGTGGATTTGGAATTTTAGTGGTGGAGAATTGGCTGGTGAAGCTTTTTTAATCGTTTATACAGGCAAATTATGCAATGATGATTGAAGTATTCTTTATATTTTCAAAATAAAATTATTTTTTATTGATAACAAATAACAAAAAATTGATTAATTTTCATGTTATTTATAAATTAAAATTTTAATATATAAATTTAGAACTCAAAATTCAATTACAAGATCTCATTTCAAATTATGAAATTTAAGGTTTTTTAATCTTTACCGCATACCAAAGGAAACATTATCACCTTTTTTTTATTTATTGGGCAAGATATCACATCAATTTGCATATTGAAATTAATTTTTTTATTTTAATTAAAAATGAACCATTCGGTATTAAAAATAAGGAATTTATAAAAGAATTATATTTTTATTAATCATTTAATAAATTAAATATTGATATATAAGAAAAGAAGTAGATATTTTTACTAATTAAACTATCAATTATTGAGTAACAAACAAAATCCCAAGGGTTGTTCCATTTATAAGTATTATTTTGTAGGTTAAGTTTATAGTTTAAGTCTTTAAATTAGCTCCTAAGGAAATTAACCTCCATGAGAGTGCCTTTGGAAAATAATCTTGGAAAATGTCTCATTACAGGATTTTGTGAGGATATTTTGATACTTGTATACCTCAAAACTATAATAAATAGAGGGCAAAAATAGAATTTTGACATTTATTTTTCTTAATATAATTCATAAGTAAGCTTTTCTTTCAACCTTTTTGTAAGAGAAAAAGTTTTATATAACTTTTTTTAAATAAGATTCACTTAATGACTTTTCATACTAATTTTTTTATATAATTTTTTTTATCAAATACAATAAAAAAAACTTTATTACAAAATTTAACAATTTTTTATACAATAATACTTTTTAACTTTTCGTACAACAATCACTTTTCTAAAAAAATTTACTTTTAACCACACACACCCTAAATGCATAAAGTTGGGTAACATACACTATTGCATTTATTTACATATTTTGATCATACATAGTACACTAGACAAGGGGATTGAGGATTACAAACCCAAGCCTATGTGTCTACTTGGTAGAGATAGAGTTTACCAAAAAACATTTTATTGGAAATCATTAAATTTAGGACTCGAAATTCAACGTCTCTTAATCATTGCCACATATTCGAGGGAACATATATTATCATTTTTTTTTTTAATTCAATGGGCAAGATATCATGCCAGCCAACATATTGAAACTAATTTCTCTTTATTTTAATTAAAGATTGACCATTTATATTAGAAATAAGGAATTTATAAAAGAATTACATTTATATTAATAATGTAATGAATTGAATATTGGTCCATAAGGAAAGAAGTAGACATTTTTACTAATTAAGCCGTCAATTATTAGATCACATACAAAATCCCAAGGGTTGATCCACTAGTAAGTGTTGCTTTGTAGGTTAAGTTTCTAAATTAGTTCCCAACAAAATTAACCCTCATGAGGGTGTCTTTGGAAAACAATCTTGGGAAATGTCTCATTCCATGATTTTGTAAGGTTGTTTTGATACTTATATACCTCAAAATTATAATAAATAGAGGATAAAAATAAAATTCTTAACCTTTATTTTTCTTAATATAATTCTCAATAAGTAAACTTCTCTTTTGACCTTTTTTCAAAGGAAAAAGTTTCATACAACTTTCTTTATATAAGATTTACTTAATAACTTTTCATACTAATTTTTTTTATATCAATTTCTTATCAAATATAATAGAAATAACAAAACTTCATTACAAAATTTAACAATTTCTTTATACAATAATACTTTCTAACTTTCCATACAATGATAATAAATAATAAATAAATAAATATAAATTGCTATCCTATTTGATGCATAGGGTAACATTTTAATTGTATATAATAACTATATAATAAATAATAAATAATAAATAATATATATTATTATATTATTATTACATATTAAATATATATAAAATGCTACCCTATTTAATGCATAGGGTAGCATTATATATATATATATATATATTACATTCCTATTAATTATTTAATAAATTGAATATTGGTCCATAAGGGAGGGAAAAAGTAGACATTTTTACTAATTAAGCCATCAATTATTGGGTAACATACAAAAGTCCAAGCGTTGATCCATTAATAAGTAAGTGTTGTTTTATAGGTTAAGTTTATAGTTCAACTGTCACGCCCCAGAACCCATATCCGGGGACGCGACAGATGCCGTGCACTCGTGAGAGGGTCCCACAAATACACAAGGCTCGAAACTTATCATATCATAATCTGATACCACAAAATTTGAAGATAATATTTTAAAATTTTCTCTGATATCATAAAATCTCCAAATACAGTCTAACTTACGAGATCATGATCTACATCTAAAATCCATATTCAATTTACAAAATGGCTAGCCTTCTACCTCGTCACTTCCCGTGGTTTCCTCGTCCTCGTTTCGCTTCCTGAAATGGTGGATAAGGAAAAACTATAAGATAAACTCAGTGAGAAAATATGGAGTGCCCTTATTAAACTTATAGCATGCCAACAAGTGCAATCATGAAAAACGGATATAGTACAAGAACGAAATAGACGTTTCCTCTATAGGTCACGACTAGTGTTATAAACCTCCCACTGACAGGCACACGATTTACTAGTGTATAATCCCACTAGCAGGATAACAGAAACGAACCGGTTCTATCAGTAACATGTCGACATGTGCTATCGTTTATAAACCTCCAACTAGCGGGCACACGAATAACATGACCATATCGGAGACAAAACAAGCAGAAGTTAACAGGAAAATCATAATTCATCAATCACTTTCAGATCATCAAGACAATCAATTAAATTTCAAGTAGGCATGCTCAATTTAATGAAAAGCATAAAAATTTCATTTCAATCAATCATACTTGTGTAAAACGGGTTTAGTCCCGCTACCACTTCAAAAACAAATCAAAACATGCTTTTAAAAACTGTATGGGCATTACCATAAATTTACTTACCTTACTCGCATAAAACCGAAAACTCGATCTTAGTGCTAAACTGACAAAACCATCATGAACCTAATTAATAACCGTACCACGGATTCAAAAGTAAATTCACTATGACTACCCCTAATCACGATACTATTTCTATCGATCTTCACATAACCGGACATCTCCAAATTGGTTCTTATGTTACAAACTAAACTCTTAAATCCCTGTTAATTGTTGGCCACTACCCGTGAACAGTACCATGAACAGTGTCGTGAACAGTAACTACACTTCCATAAATTGGCAAAATCATAGCTAATCTCATGGGATTTTCTCCAAAAATCTCACAGCAGTCTATTAACACTCAATCACATAAATCTCACTTAAATTAAGGCTTAAATTTTGGCCTAAAACTATCGGAACTCATCCCCCTAATTTAGCAAACATTCGGACAGTGCAGGGGCAACAATTTCATGGACAAACTCAGCAGCTAATGGATAATTTTAGGCTTAAAGGGGCTGCCACATACCATAATTTAGCAGCAAAACCGGAGCTGCAGATGGGGGAAGGCCGGCGGCAGTGCAAGGGGAATTTCGGGATCTATCAAAATTAGAGAAACCAAGATAAATCAAAGTTAACCCAAGCCATTTAAAGCTGGAAAAGGGAGATTCATGGCTGTTTCTTACCGAAAAATATGCCCAGAAATCACACAAGCTGCAACTCGCGGATGGCAGAGGGAGGAAGATGCAGAGCAGATCTGGAATTCCTTGCTTTAGGGAGGGTTTCTAAGCTCCTAAATCTTGTTCTTGAACAAGAAAGAAGCCAAAAACCAAGCTTTCTCACCGGTTTTCAGAGGGGAGGTGCGTCGGGGGGCCTGGGTCTTGTTGCTCGGTGCAGGGGAGGAAAAAGAAGAGCAGACGCGCGGGCTGAAGAAGAAAGAAAGAAAGGAAAAATAGCTGATCCTTATCTAAATGTCTTTCACTTTTAAGTCCCTCAACTTTCGAAATTTTAGCTAATAAGCCCCAAAACAATATTTCCTCACAATCAAGTCCTTAACTTCAATGCTAGAATTCCCGAAAATTTGGGATATTACATCAAGTTTTTAAATTAGCTTTCAACAAAATTAACCTCCATGAGGGTGTCTTTGGAAAACAATCTTGGGAAATGTCTCATTCTAAGATTTTACAAGAATATTTTGATACTTATATATACCTCAAAGCTATAATGAATTAGGGGGGCAAAAATAGAATTTTCAACCTTTATTTTTCTTAATATAATTCTCAATATATAAACTTTTCTTTTGAACTTTTTTTAAGGGAAAAAGTTTCAGACAACTTTCTTTAATAAGATCCACTTAATCACTTTTCATACTAATTTTTTATATCAATTTTTTTTATCAAATACAATAAAAATAAAAAAAGTTCATTACAAAATTTAACAATATTTTTATACAATAATACTTTTTAACTTTTTGTATAATAACCACTTTTCTAATAAAATCTTTTCTAAAA
>BPVZ01000065.1:863274-886646 GCA_020521535.1 Rubroshorea leprosula | reverse complement strand
TTTATTTCTTTTGATCACACATGGTACACCATATGTGGGGATTAGGGATTACAAACCAAAGCCTATGTGTCTACTTGGTAGAGATAAACTTTCTCGAAAAACATTTTATTGGAAATCATTAAATTTAGGACTCGAAATTCAACTTCAAGATCTCATCTCAAACTATGAAATTCAATGTCTCTTAATCTTTGCCACATACTTGAGGGAACATATATTACTCCTTTTTTTTATTTATTTAATGGGCAATATATCATGTCAGTTTACATGTTGAAATTAATTTCTCTATATTTTAATTAAAGATTGACCATTTATATTAGAGGTAAGGAATTTATAGAAGAATTACATTCTTATTAATCATTTAATGAATTGAATATTGGTCTATAAGAGAAAAAGTACACATTTTTACTAATTAAACCATCAATTATTAGGTAAAATAAAAACCCCAGGGGTTGATCTACTAATAAGTAAGTGTTGTCTTGTAGGTTAAGTTTATAGTTCAAGTTTTTAAATTAACTCCCAACGAAATTAACCTCCTTGAGGGTGTCTTTGGAAAACAATCTTGGGAAATGTCTCATTCTAGGATTTTGTAAGGATATTTTGATACTTATATACCTCAAAACTATAATAAATAGAGGGCAAAAATAAACTTGTTAACCTTTATTTTCCTTGATATAATTCTCAATATTTAAACTATTCTTTTGACCTCTTTTCATGGGAAAAAGTTTCACACAACTTTCTTTATATGAGATTCATTTAATAACTTTTCGTACTAATTTCTTTATATCAATTTTTTATCAAATATAATAAAAATAACAAAACTTCATTACAAAATTTAACAATTTTTTTATACAATAGAACTTTATAACTTTCCATACAATAACCACTTTTTTAATAAAATATTTTCTAAAAAAGTTTATTTTTAACCACACACACCCTAAAGGCACAAAGTTGGGTAACATTCATTATCGTATTTAACTATTTATTTATTTTGATCACAAACAATACACCAGACAGGGGGATTAGGGATTACAAACCAAATCCTATGTGTCTACTTGGTAGAGATGGACTTTCTCAAAAAACATTTTACTGGAAACCATTAAATTTAGGGCTTGAAATTCAACTCCGAGATATCATATCAAACTATGAAATTGAAGGTCCCTTAATCTTTGTCACATATTGGAGGAACATATGTTATCCTTTTTTTATTTAATGAGCAAGATATCATGTTAGTTTGCATATTTAAATTGATTTCTTTATATTTTAATTAAAGATTGACCCTTCATGTTAGAAGTAAGGAATTTATAGAAGAATTACATTCTTATTAATCATTTATTGAATTGAATATTGGTCTATAAGGGAAGAGGTAGACATTTTTACTAATTAAGCCATCAATTATTGGGTAACATACAAAACCCCAAGGGTTGATCCATTCGTAAGTAAGTGTTGTTTTGTGGGTTAAGTTTATAGTTCAAGTTTTTAAATTAGCTACCAACGAAATTAACCTCCATGAGGATGTCTTTGCAAAACAATCTTGGGAAATGTCTCATTCTGCGATTTTGTATGGATATTTGATACCTATATACCTCAAAACTATAGACAATAGAGGACAAAAATAAAATCTTTAACCTTTATTTTTCTTAACATAATTCTTAATATGTGAACTTTTCTCTTGACCTTTTTTCATGGAAACAATTTAATACAACTTTCTTTACGTAAGATCCACTTAGTAACTTTTCGTATTAATTTTTTTATAATAATTTCTTATCAAATATAATAAAAATAACAAAACTTCATTGTAAAATTTAACAATTTTTTTTATACAATAGTCCTTTCTAACTTTTTGTACCACAACTACTTTTCTAAAAAAATTTACTTTTAACCACACGCATCCAAAATCCACAAAGTTGGGTAACATACATTATCTTATTTATTTATTTATTTTGATCACATATGGTACACTGAAGAAGGGGATTGAGGATTATAAACCCAAGCTTATGTGTCTACTTGGTAGAGACAGACTTCTTTGAAAAACATTTTATTGGAAACTATTAAATTTATAACTCGAAATTCAACTTCAGCATTTCATCTCAAGCTATATTTAAGGTTTCTTAATCTTTGCCACATACCCAAGAGAACATATATTACTTTTTTTTTTTATTTAATGGGCAAGGTATCATATTAGTTTGCATATTGAAACTAATTTCTCTATATTTTAATTAAATATTGACCATTCATATTAGAAATAAGGAATTTATAGAAGAATTACATTTTTATTAATCATTTAATGAATTGAATATTGGTCCATAAGGGAAGAAGTAGACATTTTTACTAATTAAGCCATCAATTATTGGGTAACATAAAAAACCCCAATGATTAATTCACTAATAAGTAAGTGTTATTTTATAGGTTAAGTTTATAATTCAAGATTTTAAATTACCTCCTAACGAAATTACCTCCTAACGAAATTAACCTCCATGAGGGTGGCTTTGGAAAACAATCTTGGGAAATGTCTTATTCTAGGATTTTGTAAGGATATTTTTATACTTATATACCTCAAAACTATAATAATTAGAGGGCAAAAATAAAATTTTTAACCTTTATTTTCTTAATATAATTCTTAATATATATAAACTATTCTTTTGACCTCTTTCAAGAGCAAAAGTTTCATACAACTTTATATTAAATCCACTTAATAACTTTTCAAACTAATTTTTTTATATCAATTACTTATCAAATACAATAAAAATAACAAACCTTCATTACAAAATTTAACAATTTTTTTTATACAATAATACTTTTTAACTTTCCATACAATAATTATTTTTCAAATAAAATCTTCTAAAAAAGTTTACTTTTAACCACATATACCCTAAATGCACAAAGTTGGATAACATTCATTATCGTATTTCTTTATTTATTTTGATCACATGTAGTATACTGGACACAGGGATTAGGGATTAGAAACCAATGCCTATATGTCTATTTGATAGAGACAGACTTACTCAAAAAACATTTTATTAGAAACCATTAAAATTTGGACCTGAAATTCAACTTCAGGATCTCATCCCAAACTATGAAATTCAAGGCCTCTTAATCTTTGCCACATACCCGAGGGAACATATATTACCCTTGGGAACATATATTACCCTTTTTTGTATTTAATGGGCAAGATATCATGTCAGTTTGCATATTGAAATTAATTTGTCTATATTTTAATTAAAGATTGATAATTCATATTAGAAGTTAGGAATTTATAAAAGAATTATATTCTTATTAATCATTTAATGAATTTAATATTGGTCTATAAGGGAAGAAGTAGACATTTTTACTAATTAAGCCATCAATTATTAGGTAACATACAAAACCCCAAGAGTTGATCCAATAATAAGCAAATGTTGTTTTGTAGGTTAAGTTTATAGTTCAAGTTTGTAAATTAACTCCCAATGAAATTAACCTCTATGAGGGTGTCTTTGGAAAACAATCTTGGGAAATGTCTCATTCTAGGATTTTGTAAAGATATTTTGATACTTATATACCTCAAAACTATAATAAATTGAGGATAAAAATAAAATTTTTAACCCTTATTTTTCTTAATATAATTCTCGATATATAAACTTTTCTTTTGACCTTTTTTAAAGGGAAAAGGTTTCATACAACTTTCTTTATATGTAATTCACTTAATAACTTTTTGTACTAATTTCTTTATATCAATTTCTTATCAAATACGATAACAATAACAAAACTTGATTATAAAATTTAGCAATTTTTTAATACAATAATACTTTCTAACTTTCCATACAATAACCACTTTTTTAATAAAATCTCTTCTAAAAAAGTTTATTTTTAACCGCATGCACCCTAAAGGCACAAAGTTGCATAACATACATTATCGTATTTTTTATTTATTTTGGTCACACACAGTATATCAGACAAGGGGATTGGGATTACAAACCCAAGCCTATATGCCTACTTGGTAGAGATAGACTTTCTCAAAAAACATTTTACTAGAAACCATTAAATTTAGTACTCGAAATTCAACTCCAAGATCTCATCTCAAACAATGAAATTCAAGGTCTCTTAATCTTTGCCACATACTTAAGAGAACATATATTACACTTTTTTTATTAATGGGCAAGATATCATATCAGTTTGTATATTGACATTAATTTCTCTATATTTTAATTAAACATTGACCATTCATATTAGAAATAAGAAATTTATAAAAGAATTACATTCTTATTAATCATTTAATGAATTGAATATTGGTCCAAAAGGGAAGAAGTAGACATTTTTACTAATTAAACCATCAATTATTGGGTAACATACAAAACCCCAAGGGTTGATTCACTAATAAGTAAGTGTTATTTTGTAGGTTAAGTTTATAGTTCAAGTTTTTAAATTAGCTCCCAATGAAATTATCCTCCATGAGGATGTCTTTGGAAAACAATCTTGGGAAATGTTTCATTCCGGGATTTTGCAAGGATATTTTGATACTTATATATCTCAAAACTATAAAAAATAGAGGACAAAAACAGAATTTTTATCCTTTATTTTTCTTAATATAATTCTCAATATGTAAACTTTTTTTTCCGACCTCTTTTCAAGGA
This sequence comes from Rubroshorea leprosula, assembly GCA_020521535.1. Taxonomy (NCBI): domain Eukaryota; kingdom Viridiplantae; phylum Streptophyta; class Magnoliopsida; order Malvales; family Dipterocarpaceae; genus Rubroshorea; species Rubroshorea leprosula. Next base: position 882,039 of record BPVZ01000065.1, on the reverse strand, counting down.
AAAAATTGCATACAACTTTCTTTATATAAGATCCACTTAATAGTTTTAGTATCAATTTTTTATATCAATTTCTTATCAAATACAATAAAAATAACAAAACTTCATTACAAAATTTAACAATTTTTTTATACAATAAAACTTTCTAACTTTATGTACTACAACCACTTGTCTAATTAAAGTTTCTTTATATGTGATCTACTTAATAACTTTTTATACTAATTTCTTTATATCAATTTCTTATCAAATACAATAACAATAACAAAGCTTCATTATAAAATTTAACAATTTTTTTATACAATAATGCTTTCTAACTTTCCATACAATAACCACTTTTCTAATAAATTCTCTTCTAAAAAAGTTTACTTTTAACCACACGCACCCTAAATGCACAAAGTTGGATACATTATCATATTTATTTATTTGTTTTGATCACATAGTATACCGAAGAAAGGGATTGGGGATTACAAACCCAAGCCTATGTGTCTGCTTTGTAAAGATAGACTTTCTTGAAAAACATTTTTACTGGAAACCATTAAATTTAGGATTCAAAATTCAACTTCAAGATCTCATCTTGAACTATGAAATTCAAGGTCTCTTAATATTTGCTACATACCTGAGGGAACATATGTTACCCTTTTTTTTATGGAATGGGCAAGATGTCATGTCAGTTTGTATATTGAAATTAATTTGTCTTTATTTTAATTAAAGATTGACCATTCATATTAAAAATGAGGAATTTATAAAAGAATTACATTCTTATTAATCATTTAATGAATTGAATATTGGCCCACAAGGGAAGAAATAGATATTTTTACTAATTAAGCTAGAAATAATTGGGTAACATACAATACCCCGAGGGTTGATCCACTAATAAGTAAGTGTTGTTTTGTAGGTTAAAGTTATAGTGCAAGTTTTTAATTTAGCTTCCGACAAAATTAACCTCCATGAGGGTGTCTTTGGAAAACAGTCTTGGATATGTCTCATTCCAAGGTTTTGTAAGGATGCTTTAATAGTTATATACCTCAAAATTATAATAAATAGGGGACAAAAATTAAAATTTTAACCTTTATTTTTCTTAATATAATTCTCATTATTTAAAATTTTCTTTCAACTCTTTTTTCAAGGGAAAAGTTTCATGCAACTTTCTTTATATGAGATCCACTTAACAACTTTTCGTATTAATTTTTTTATATTAATTTCTTATCAAATACAATAAAAATAATAAAACTTCATTACAAAATTTATCAATGTTTTTTCTACAATGATACTTTCTAACTTTCCATACAACAACCATTTTTTTGTTAAAATCTTTTCTAAAAAAGTTTACTTTTAACCACCTGCCTACACCTGAAATGCACAAAGTTGGGTAACATACGTTATTGTATTTATTTATTTAATTTGATCACACACAGTACACCAGACAAGGGGATTGGGGATTACAAACCCGGCCAAGCCTATTTGTCTACTTGGTAGAAATAGACTTTCTCAAAAAACATTTTATTGGAAACCATTAAATTTAGGACTCAAAGTTCAACTTCAAGATCTCATCTTGAATTATGAAATTCAAGGTCTCTTAATTTTTGCCACATACCCGAGGGAACATATATTATCCCTTTTTTTATATTTAATGGGCAAGAAATATCATATCAATTTGCATATTAAAATTAATTTCTCTTTATTTTTATTTAAGAATGACAAGTCATATTAGAAATAAGGAATTAGAAATAAGGAATTTATAAAAGAATTACATTCTCATTAATCATGTAATGAATTGAATACTCGTCCATAAGGGAAGAAATAGACAATTTTACTAATTAAACCATCAATTATTGGGTAACATACAAAACCCCAAGGGTTGATTTACTAATAAGTAAGTGTTGTTTTGTAGGTTAAGTTATAGTTCAAGTTTTTAAATTAGCTTCCAATGAAATTAACCTTCATGAGGGTGTCTTTGGTAAACAATCTCGAGAAATCTCTCATTTCAAGATTTTATAAGGGTATTTTGATACTTATATACTTCAAAATTATAATAAATAGAGGACAAAAATAGAATTTTTAACATTTATTTTTTTATTATAATTTTCAATATGTAAACTTTTCTTTTGACTTTTTTTCAAGGGGAAAAGTTTTATACAACTTTACTGAATAACTTTTTGTACTAATTTTTTTATATCAATTTCTTATCAAGTACAATAAAAGTAACAAAACTTATTATAAAATTTAACAATTTTTTTTATAGAAATAATACTTTCTAACTTTCTATACAAAAACCACTTTTTTAATAAAATCTTTTCTTAAAAAGTTTACTTTTAAACACACGCATCCTAAATGCACAAAGTTGGATAACATATATTGTTGTATTTATTTATTTATTTTGATCACTCATAGTGCACTGGAGAAAGGGATTGAGGATTACAAACCCAAGCCTATGTGTCTACTTGGTAGAAACAAACTTTCTCAAAAAAAACATTTTATTGGAGAAGAAATTGTAAAAAGCATGAAAAAAATTTTTACTAAGAAAATAATTGAAAAAATAATATATAAAAAATTGTTAAGTTTTATTACCATATTTTATTAAAATTTTATTGAAATGTTAATTTTATTATATTTGATAAGAAGTTAATATAGAAAAAAGAAAAGTAAGGAAAGTTATTAAGTAGTGTTTCGTATTGTAAAAGTTGTGGAAAACTTTTTTTTTTTTTTTTGAAAAAATGTGGAAAAAAATGACAAGTTGGAAATTATGGTAGAGAAAATAAAAGTTAAAAATTTGATTTTTACCCTTTATTTATTATAATTTAAAAATATATAAATTCCAAAATATTCTTACAAAATCTTAAAATATGATATTTTCAAAGAAAGTTTACCAAACACACCCACTAGGTTGGGTGTGGTACTCCTTTCCAATTGGCCTAGAAGGCCAGGAGTTTATCCATATATTGATTATTTATTACATTAGATATTAGATATATTCATTAATGCATAATAAATATTTTATAAATCTTATCTTTTCTTGAATTACAAATCTACTGCCTATTTTTTTTATAATAACGGCTTTTTTTTTAATAAAAAATTTAGGAATTATTTATGTACTTACATATATTATTTTAAAAAAAAATTAAAAGATAAAATAAATCTTTTTATAATAAGATAATTAATTAAAATAAATAAATAATAATAAAATTAAAAGAAAAGATTTATTTATTTTAAAAAATAAAAAATAATTAATTTAAAATAAATTTATAATAAAAATAATAATTATTTTGAAAAGAAAAAAACCGTAGTATTTAAAGTTCAAGTTAAGTAAAGCTGCACGTCAATGCCCGACGTATGGGAGCTGTAGAAAGAAAAGGATTGGACTAAGAATATTGTGTGTCGGTAGCATTGCTAGGAAAAATGTTCTATATGGTTAAAAAATGTTTTGTATTGTTGAAATTATATGGGATGGTACCAAATTAACTATGCCTAAATGTGAAGTTATATTCTCTCTATTAATTATTACTTTTTACAGTTTAAGGGAATCATATATATACTAGCAAAAAAAAGTGTCTTAGAGGACAAATTATATATATTAAAAGTATAATTTATGTTATAAATTTATTCAAGTATCTTTAATAAAAAAAAATTTATATTATTTTATTTAAAATATTTAAATAAATTTATAAGACAGATTATATTTTTAAAACTTGAATCTCATGTACAAGTGTCCCTAAAAAGACCATATTATGAGTTTATTGAGTTTAAAGGAAATGAAATTAAGTGGATGGGAGGGGAGTTGCATAAGAGGAGAAAAATAAAATAAAGTAAATTTCTTTCTTTTCCTCGTCTAAGAATCTTAGGAGTTGTTTGGTTGAGGGAATTTTTTCTTTTAAATTTTTAAAATTTTTTATTATAAGGTTATTTATATATTTTTATATATTAATTCTACAATAAAAAAGGATATTGGGAATTGTTATAGGAATGTCCATCAATTTCTTACTAAATGCAACAAAATTAATAACGTAACAAAATTCTAACAAAATTCTAACAAAATTCTATTATAAAACTTAATAACTTCCTACACAATTCTTTTTTAACTTTTTATATGCTACTTTAGTGACTACTTTCTCAATAAAAAAATTTTGATAAAGTGCCTCTCTAACCAAACATACCTTTAGTGTTTTATGTTTTTCATATTAAACTACACAATAAAAGTGTCATTTAAGTATTAAAATTACTAAAATACTTTATTTAATAAAGAGTTTATCTAATATGTGTATTCTAGGAGTACAGATTAAGAATGTATTAAATATATTTTTTTATCATAAATTTAATTTTTATGCAAATTTGTCAAGACGACGTAATTTGAAAATATTATTTTGTCCCCCATCAGTTCCTCTACCATCTTCTTGGCTGGAGGTGGCAGTGCTACTTCTGTTTCCATGGATTCCATAAGAAAGAAAGAAAGATGAATATTAATTCTTAGTAAATAGAGATGATTTATTACTTATCATTTCATCCATCGCATTTATGTTGTTTCATAGGAGTACTAGAAAGTGGTTTATGATGCATAATAGGAATAGTAGAAAGCAATATGAATAAAGTGAGAAATATTTCAACTGATTAAAAGTTACAATTTTAAATTATAAATGTTAGGTTTTAATTTTGAGTTAGCTAAAAAAAATTAAAAATGAAAATAAGATTATTTTATTTTGTACAATATTTATAGTATTTTTCTTATATATATAATATATATCCAATGACAATTTTTTATATTTTTGTATATTCAAAAGATTAATGTTTTTATTAGGAAGGAGAAGGATTTGATCTCCTAAGAAAAGTTATTACTTTAAAAATTATGTACAATATTAGATCCTATATCTAGAGAATATATATATAATTAACAACATAGACAATAGATCATAAACAAAGAAGAAAAAATGTTTAAATTTAAATTTTAAACTAAATTTTTTTATAGAATATATTAAAATATATTTCAATATCCTACACAAACAACCTTATTTTTATAGAATTTTTATTTCAATTAAAATTTTGTCCATGCCTAAGGAAGACCAAAAAGAAGAAAATGATGAAGATACATACTGAAAACAGGAAATGTTACAGTGAAAATGAAGGAGAAAACTCATAAATTGAGTAGTAATTATAAGTAAATTCTTAAGATTGATTAAAGATTTTTATTGAAGAATATTAAAATTAATTAAGAATGCAAAATGCATAAGAGAAGGGGAATGGAAAATGTTAGTTACTTTGATTAGGAATAAGAAAGGTAGAAAAAAATGAAGTTTAAGGACCAATATTTGGTTTTTATTAGTTCTTTCACATTTTTTTCATTTAGCTTAAAATTCTGATGTTAAATATCTTAATACTTATTAACTTAAAAATGTTAATTTGGGATTAAAATTAAAAATTCAAACCTCTATAATGTCAAATAACTAATTCTTTAACACTCTAATATGCTAAAAAAACAATATCAAGTAGTAAACTTATGATATTACTGAATCTTTTTAAAATTGAGGACCATATCGTATAGATAAAATAAAAAATAAAAAAATTAAACAATTACCTTATCACCAGCCTTGCCTTTATATTACTAATTACTGAAATTTATAACTAGTGCAGTATATATTCTAGTACTTTTCAAATTCTTTGACTTGGACCGTGGGAAAACATGGAAACATACAACGGTCCGGTTATATCGGAGCTCTATATAAATAGAATCAAGATCGATCTTTGGAAACATTTAGAGTTCAACATCGGACAGAAATCTGGTTTTGTTCTTCCTCAATCATTTTTCCCTCTTGTTTTCATTCTTCACATTTGTTTTCTAAGCCATGGCTCCCAAAAATTTCTCCTCATTTATACACTCGATATGGATACTTTTGTTTGTCTTCGGGGTTGCTTCTGCTCAGTTGACACCGGACTTCTATAATAAAACATGCCCCGGTGCATTTGCTGCCATTGATAAGGTGGTTAGAGCTGCCATAGCTAATGATCCTTCGATGGGAGCATCCTTGCTTCGTCTTCAATTCCACGACTGCTTTGTTAATGTAAGTCATCTCTTTCTTTATCTTAACTTTCTGGTTTAGAAAATATAATTTCTCATACTTATTTGTTAGTTTAAATTGTATAAATTATAAAATAAGAGTTACCAAATGATAAATATCTCTTAATATTAAAGATTCACTTCATATAATATAAGTATTGTGCAATTTAAATTATACATATACATTACATTTAATTTAAGAATTAACATTTGTTTTGTAACATATATGTACCAGGGATGCGACGGATCTGTGCTGTTGGATGACACACCAACAACGAAAGGAGAAAAAACGGCTGCTCCAAATAACAATTCTCTCAGGGGATTTGATGTAATTGATAGAATTAAAGCCGAGGTTGAGAGTTTGTGCCCAGGTGTTGTTTCATGTGCTGACATTGTCATCATTACTGCTCGTGATTCCGTTGTTGCTGTAAGTAAAAAAAATTCATCTGCATAATAATTGTTGTCCATAATATTTGAATTTAAATTAATTGAGGTTACTCCTTTTTCTGTTTTTTTTTGCTCTTGGTTTCGTTTTAGTTTGGTGGAACTCCCTGGACAGTTCTTCTGGGCAGAAGAGATTCACCCATAGCCAACTTCAGCGGGGCCAATACTGACATCCCGGCCCCAACTTTGAATCTAAGCAATCTCATTACTTCCTTCGCAAACAAAGGCTTAAATGCTATTGATTTGGTGGCTTTATCTGGTATGCAGTTAATTCATAGGCTTTTTCAATGTATATCTTAAAAACACATGTTAAATTTATAATAAGTATATATTTTTATTATAAATTTATATTAAAAAATTAATATTTAATTTATAATTGTTTAATTAAATTTATTTATTTAATACTAACAATAAAATTAATATCAATTTTTATATTTTTTTATACATTTATAACAAAAAAATTCTATTAACTTGTATTCTAAAAAGTATATGATAAAAAAAATCTTTAATTTATATATATTCATGTAACTATCAATCATTATTTATTTATTTTGTTTAAATAAGCTTTTAATGACCTATAAACTTGGTTATTAATTACAATAAATTAATCTTCCGCGTGTTGAAAAATTATCATAGGTGCACACACAGTTGGCCAAGCTAGGTGTATCAATTTCCGCAACCGGATCTATAACGACACCAACATTGATCCCGAGTATGCGAAAGCATTGAGAGGAATTTGTCCGATTACTGGTGGAGATGACAATCTTTATTCTTTCACAGAAAGTGCAACACATTTCGATAATGACATCTACCATGACATGATAAAGAAAAAGGTACTGTTGCACTCTGACCAAGAGTTGTACAATGGTGGCCCACTGGACCGCCAAGTTGAGGCTTACAGCAAAAATCCTGAAGCTTTCGCTGCAGATTTTGGGAATGCGATGATCAACATGGGAAACATTAGCCCTCTGACGGGCACCAGTGGCCAAATCAGGTTGAACTGTAGAAAAGTCAATTGAGCCAGGAGTGCCGGGCATATATGAGCCTTGTTGTCTAATTATTAATAGAATAAACCGGACATATATGAGCCTTGTTGTCTAATTATTACTAGAATAAACCGGACATATATGAGCCTTGTTGTCTAATTATTACTAGAATAAAGCGGCCCTGTACTTTTCACTTTTTTTTTTCTCTGGTTGTTATACTTTTTAAATTATACCAAAAATCAAAAGAATTAATATTTATTTATATATAAATTTTACATAATATATTTATATAAAATTTTAATTATTTATCTTTTTATTTTAAATAATTAAAATTTATTTAGTTTTTATTATATTTATTTCTTTTTCTAAAAAAAGTTGTAATAAATTTTAATTATTAAAAATAAAAAAATTATCATATAAATGTAATGTATAAAACTTATGTATAAATAAATTTCTACTCAAATAAAAATAAAAAATATGAAATTTTTTGTTGTACCTCTTATCTCTTTTTTTGAATAACATTACAATTGTACTAGTAAGAATTTGGCCAAATTAGCACCTATTAAATAAAAAAAAATTTAATTTAAGGTCGAAATTAGGGATTTGAACCCTATAACATCAAACTTTATAATGCCAAGTAAATAACTTCTGATATAACCAAAAAATAAACAATAATAACATTACCATTGTACTAGACATGGCAAATGAGTCAAGTTAGGTCTCAAAACTTAATTTAGAATGAAGAGTGTATGTTTTGTTATGTCATTTATATGAATAGAATACATAATAATTATATTATTGAAAAATGATTGGTACACCCTCCAATTTGATATACTTCTGGACACTTGTCTAGTTTAGCTATTAAAATATAAGAAAGATTCGGGTGAGAAAATGGAATTAAATGGGCTGGAGAATTTTGGGCTAGGTGGAGGAAATTTTATTGGGCTGCTTGGATGTGGAGAAGTGGAGCAGTAGTTTCAAGGATGAAATGTAGAAGGTGGATCTGAAAATGGGCTTGAGGCTCATTATGTGCAGTTACAGTGGCTGGATAGGATAAAGAAGAAACACAAAAGCTTGGGAACAATTTATGCAGAGGATACTAGGGTGGAGGAATCGAGGAAATTAGGCACCAGCTAGGTCACGACAAAGACAAAAACTCAAAGAAATAGAAGGGAGACAGTAGCACAAGGGGAAGAATTGCAAAAAGAAAGTTGTTCTTCGTCTGATGGGTGCATTTGACACCGAAATAAGGTGATTCGAAAGCAGCTAGAGATGGATGAAGTGAGGAAGTTGTTTGTGATGGGGGTAGAGATTGGGGATTCAGTGTCAAAAAAACTGATGAAGAGGTAATCTCTAGGTTGGTGGCTTTAGAGGAAAGGGATGCAGCCAATTTCAGGAGTGCCTGATGCATAGGGGCTGGTTTGTTTTGAGGTATGGGAGTTATGGTATTTAGTAATGAAGGTGATTTCTTTTAATGTTAGGGGTTTGGGTAGTGTGTTAAAGAGAAAGGAGAAGCCAAATTTTCTATTTATTCAGGAAACTAAATTAGAGAGGGTTGAGGAGTTTTTGTGTAGAACGCTATGGAATTCAGACTGTTTTGATTGGGTTATGCAAAAATCAATGGGTAATTCGGGAGGCTTGCTGTCTATATGGAATAAGAGCAATTTTGTTAAACAAAGGGTGATAGAAGGAAATGGTTTTATTGGATTTTGGGTGAGTAGAGAAATCAACGATTGATATGCAACTTTGTTAATGTGTATGCTCTATGTGATAGGCAAAGGAAGGCTATGCTATGGGTAGAGATTGGTAGTTTACTCTCAGAAGAGGGTGGTAGATGGCTTTTAGCAAGGGATTTTAATATAGCTTGAAATGTTGCAAAGAGAAAGGGGAGAGTCGGAGGGACACAAGATATGGGAGATTTTAATCAATTTGTAAAGGGGTGTGGGTTAATAAATGTTAGAATGAGGAATAAGAAGTTCACCTGGTACAGACCTGATGGATCTTCAATGAGTAGGCTGGATAGGTTTTTACTATCCACATAAATGTGTTCATTGGATAGAGATTGGGTTCAAGTTGGTGTTCGAAGATCAATTTTAGATCATTGTGCACTAATTTTGACATCAAGAAATATATACTGGGGTCCCAAGCTCTTTCGAGTACTTGATGCATGGCAACAACACCTTGATTTTAAAGGTTTTGTGGAGGATAGATGGAAGACTTTGTAGATTGAAGGATGGGCAGCCTACAAATGTAAACAGAAGCTGAAATTATTTAAGAGGATTGTAAAGGGTGGAATAAAGGGGTTTTTGGTAGTGTGGAGACTTAGCTTGATACATTGTTAAAGTAGATTGACAGGTTGGATAAAAAAAATGAGGAGGATGAGTTGAGTGAAAAGGAGGTGCTACTGAGAAAGGAATATTTTTAGGAGTTGTGGAACAATTTTCAAAGGAAAGAAGTTGTGTGGAAACAAAAATTAAGGAATAATTGGGTTAGTTTGGGTGATGCAAATACAGCTTTTTTCCACATAAGTGTTCAGGTAAGAAGGGCACAAAATGCAATATCTAGTATCTTAGGAGAGAAGGGTTGGATTGAGGAACCTGAGTTAGTTAAGGCAGAGGCGGTTAAGTATTCTTGTAAATTATTTCAAAAGGAACAATGGAGTTGTCTGGTAATGGGAGGGATCCAATTTCGAAGAATCTCTGCAGCACAAAAGGAGTGTCTAAAAAGACTTTTTTCCACAGAGGAAATCGAAGAGGGACTTTGAAGTTGCGATAAGTCAAAGGCACTAGGCTCGGATGGTTACAATTTTAATTTTATAAAGTTTGCTTGGAGCACATTGAAGGATGATTTTGTGAATTTTTTGCTGGAATTTCATCAACCTGAGAGGTTAGTTAAAGGTCTAAATTCCTCTTTTTTGATGTTAATTCCTAAAAAATTGAATCCAATGCAATTTAAGGAGTATAGGCATATTTGTTTGATTGGTTGTTTGTATAAATTATTGGCAAAAGTATTAGCAAATAGGTTGAAAAGGGTAATGACAGACATTATAAGTGAGTCACAGTCAGCTTTTGTTGGTGGTCGCCAATTGGTGGATAGTGTGTTAGTTTTGAATGAGGTTGTAGATGAGATGAAAAGAAAGAAACATGAGAGCTTTATTTTTAAAGTTGATTTTGAGAAAGCATATGATTGTGTGAATTGGGATTTTCTTGATGGGATAATAGACAGAATGGGGTTTGGGGTTAAATGGAGAAAGTGGATTCTGGAATGTCTCTCAATAGCCAAGATTTCTATTTTAACAAATGGAAGTCCGACATCGAAATTTTCAATCATTAAAGGTCTTCAACAAGGTGATCCTTTGTCCTTTTCTTTTTTTTTTATTAGTTGGTGAAGGGTTGTGTGGGCTGCTTAGAAAAGCGGAGAGTGAAGGGTTGTTGAAAGGTGTGGAAATTGGGAAGGGTGGTATGTTGTTGTCGTTGTTACAATTTGTAGATGATACTGCTTTTATGGGGAAGACGTGCAGAAAATATGAAGGTTGTGAAAGCTATTTTGCATTGGTTTGAATTGGATTTCAAGGTTAAAGATTAATTTTAGCAAAATTCATTTGTATGGGTTTAACGTTTCAGAAGGATGGTTAAAAGGTGTAGTTGGAATCTTGCATTGTGGGGTAGGTAAGGTGCCTTTTATATATCTTGGTTTGTCAATTGGAGGGAATCCAAGGAGAAAAAGTTTTGGAATTTCGTGCTAGATCATTTTCATCTTAAGCTTGCCACTTGGAAGACCCCACTGTTGTCCTTTGGAAGCTAGATTGCCTTAATCAACTTGGTATTTTCTGCTCTCCCTATTTTTTATTTGTCTTTATTTAAGATTCCCAAAGGTGTGCTTGTTGAATTAATTACAATCCAAAGGAAATTTTTTTTTGGGGGGGGGGGTGCAAAGTTAGAAAAGAAGATTTCATGGGTTATTTGGTATTATATGTGTGGATAAGGGGAGAGGGGGATTAAGAGTGGCTAATTTAGAGAGGAGGAATTTGGCTTTGTTGGGTAAATGGTGGTTTAGGTTAGGTGATGGTTTGGATGGTTTATAGAAGAGGGTGATTTGGGAGAAATGCTATGGGAGGAGGAAGGAGGTTGATATAACTTCCTTTACATCTTTAAATATGTCTCGTGTGTGGAAGGATATTGTGAGTGTGAGTAGAGGGTCTACAAGGTTAGTGGAGATGTTAGTAAAGGGTTTTAAATGGAAAGTTGGTGATGGAAGATGTGTGGATTTTTGGGGTGATAAATGGGTGGGAGATAAGCCCTTGTAAGATTTATTTCTGAGGTTGTTTGCGTTAACTATTGTAAGGGAAGGGCGATTGAAGGATATGGGTTTTTGGAGGGGTGATACTTGGGTATGGGATTGTAGACGACAATGTGGATGTGCATGGAGGGCTACGCATGGAGAGCTATTGGTGAGGAAGAACAGTTAAGGGAAATGATTAATAGGGTAAGGCCAAGGATGGATGAAGCAAATTCTTGGAGATGGATTCATAGTAGAGATCGTATCTATTCTGTAAAGGTGGCTTATGATTATTTATCACCGAAAGTTTGTGTTTTTGATGAGAAACGGTCTCGGATTATTTGGAGTAAATATGTTCCTTCTAAGTCAAGTGTTTTTGAGTGGAGATTATTTTTGAATAGGTTGGCCACTAAGGAGAATTTGTGTAAGAGGGGGATTATGTGGATTGGGGGGGGGGGATGTTAGTTGTGGGTTTTGTCATGAGGGTGTGGAAAGGATTCATCATATTTTTTTGTGAGTGTGAAGGGGTATGGTTTGTATGGATGAGGTTTTGGGATGGTGGGGCTTATAGAGTGTCTTGCCAAATGACATATTTGGTTTGGTGGAGTTAGTGGTGTATGGAATAAGTGGGGGATGCTTGAAGGAGCTAGGAGCCCTCATTTTTTTGGTTTGTTTGGTACTGGAGGAATACGAAATTGTTTGGGCCAGTTTTGCTATCTAAAGTGTAGTTATTGGAGTCTATTTAGGCTGTGTCTTTTCTATGGCTTAAAAATAAAGAACCAGGATGTGTGTTTTCTTATACAGATTGGATATCAAGGCCTATGAAGTGTAAGGGAGCCATAGTTCAATATCGTAAAACTTTGAAGAATTATAAGAAGATGCAATGCGATATGATTTGATCTACTTGTGGATTTTATTTGAGAACTTTTGGCACAGTTTTTGAATGTATTTAACTTATGGCCAACTGTTTTTAGCACTTTTGAACTTTCTTTCGGTCTAGTTGTGGGTTAAATGTCTGTAACAATCAATTTAGCTAATTGTTGCATGTTGCATGTTGTATGCATAACTATAATTTTTAAGTTTTTCTGCCATTAATTTCTAACTAAAAAATAATAATTTTTTAATAAATATGTTATATAATATGTTAAATCGAAGGTTAGACCAACCAGTACATTCTATATTATTTCAATTATTTTAGGTCTTTTTGTGATTAGGGTTCCCTATGTTACACGAGGATTGATGTTCTCTTTGGCCAATCTTCTATATAGAGCGAAGGTGGATCCTATCATTCATGTAGGTTCTTTACAGTAAGTTGAATTCTTGTATATATTAATTTTGAATTGTTGCCTTGATTTTATCAATGTGTGAGTGGGTTTAATATAATTATATTTCAATTTACATTATTTTTATTTTTTATATAGGAAAAGGCTTAACTAAAATAATCAAAAATTTGAGGGCTAAATTAAATGTTTCAGAAATTTAAAGGATGAATAAAGTGGTGAGATTTGGGCCCAAATTGAGGACAAAAAAATTGAGGACTAAAAAGCACAAAATATGAAAAGTTGAGGACCAAATGCTGCAATTTAACAATTGAGAAAAGTTCACAAATTCCTTGCCACAACAAATTTGGTACAAATAAAGACGTTACCTTTTAAACTTTTCTAATTAAGAAGATGACATTTTTTTTATTACTCAAGACTATCATATTTCAAAAGTTTTTAATTAAATATATGATTTTTACAATTTTTCTAAAAAAATTAAATAGATGTGCAAGGTCAAATTCTTAATTAAAAACTTTTGAAAGGTGATAATATTGATTAGTAAAATCATAAGAAAAATGCTAAGGACACTTTCTCTATCACTCTCATTTAGATACTATTAGGGTACATGTGATATAAATTTAATGTGATTGATCATAATTTCAAATTTTAAAGACATTAACTTTAATATCAATTATTAATTACCATCACATTAAATTTATATTTCATGTGACCCAATCATATAAAGATTGTTTAGAAGATAGTGTTAGAGAAAAGGTTCCTAACACTCCTCAAATCATTAAGGTCATATCATCTGTTTAAAAAAAAAAAAAAAACCTTTAAAAAAGCAATAATCTTGATTAGTAAAAATTCATATCTTTAATTAAATTTTTTTTTGAAATTTTATATCTATATTTGTACCAAATCTCACGACATGGACTAATATCTCAATTAATCAAGGTTGATGACACCAAGCATAGAGGTGTTAATCCTCTAGGCAATTTAAGCAATTGTTCACGCAGACTTCTAGGGTTTTCTTTCAATTCTATAACCATAGAAGACTAGACTTTGAGTTCTTTTAGAATTCTTTTTTTGCACTCTTACAGATCAAGACTAAAGAATATTTAGAGATTGCTAAATTGCAGTTTTGACCACTTAACCAATCCAAATGAGGGGAAAAGGTATGAACGGAGTATCCTTACATTTCCCTCTCTTCTCCTTCATTTCCCTTTATATATGCAAACCCTTTGATCACATTTGATTGGTGGTAATTGTTATTTTTTGTTTTTTATTAATCAACAAATAATTAAACTATAAAAATAACTTAAATTTAAGAAACTTTTTTAGGAAGTTAGGAATAGCTAGGTTTTAATATTGATAATTTTCTACTAAACTGAGGAATGGACAATGATTAGAATACATTTTTGTTCAATAATATGCTCATTAAAAATTATTATTTTTAAATTTGAATTAAAGGAGAGAAAATTCAAAGTGAGAAATTTAAAAACTATAGATTTTAATAATTGAATCGGTGGATGTTATGGTTTGTGGAATTTTTACTCATTTACCATTGAAACTAAAATTAATATTAATTTTTACATTTTTTATGTATTTAATATAAAAAAAATACTCTTAACTAATGCACTGATGGCGTAGAGTAAAAAAAAAAACCTTTAATAAATTAACATATGAAAACAACATATTCATTAAACATACTTTACTAAATTTACAAATGTGCTTTTAGTATAATAATCTTATCCTTAAAAACCAAATTTTTGGTTATCTTATCCAAATAAATTAAGTGGTAAATTTTTCACGGTCTATAAGAAAGTAATAATTATATAAAGGATAAAGTTGATAATTAAGAAATTATTATTCATAAATTAAGTTCATCTCACGATTACATCCCTCATGCAATTATTCAACATTATATGCTTAATTTCTACAATAACCTAATGCCAAATACATATATATGTGCTTAAGTAATTAGTAAGGTTGCTGCCCACTGATATTGCCTCGAGGATCGTAGTTAGGACTGGGCGCACACAAGGGCAACTGATCAATTGCCCAACAATTGCGTGAAAATTTGGCTTGTGGTGTGGGCACAAATGGGCTTCAGGCCCAAGGAAACGATTCGACTTCAACCGTTCATAATCGGTGTGATGTTCTGTTCCAAACCTAAGAACTGAACAACCAATTAATAAACCCGAAAACCCATATCATTTTCCAGGAAAATATAAAATATATACATTCTAAAACACAAACCTTAATTTTTTCATTCATTCCCTCTCGGCCTCCCCTGAAAATTTTCATCTACTGCCTCCTATCCTCCACCCTCTGGATTATTTGACAAAACCTTTTCCCCCACCCTAATTTAGAAATTTTCAACCATTGCCTCTACTTTTCGAATGGAATACTCATCTTTAATCTCTCATATTTCCTCCTCACTTCATTTTCACTTTCTTTTTTGTCACTTACTATCCTCATTCGCTCCCTTTGGACCCTTTCACAGTCGGCCAAGATCTCATCCTCTCTTTGCTGTAAACTCTTTACTATAAACTCTCTTCATCATCCATCTCTAACCCTAATCTACTTTGCTTCAATCTGTAGTGCATCACCAAAATCTAAAATCAAAGCCCTAATACCTCTTGTTCTTTCTCTCTGCATATGGCTTTCAACTCCTCTCAATCCTGCTCCTAATTAATCTAATCTGGTAAGTTCCTATGGATCCTTTCTCTCTTTCTCTTTTTTTTTTTTTTTTTCCTTTTCAGCTCTTCTTATGGATTCTAATTTTGTTATGGATTAGCTTTGGTTTTGGATTGGTTTTTGATTAAATAAGCTCTTTGATTCAAGACAGTCTTAGTTCGTGGAGTCAGTTTAATTTTGTGCGTTCTACCCACAAACCATTCCACTCATCTCCCCCCCCCCCTTCCACTCCATCTCTAGTCTTCTATTTCTTTGCTCTCTTCATCACTGTAATTTCTTGGTCGCAGGTAGAGGTTGTATTTTGAATGGCAAAGAGAGTTGGCTCGACAGGGAAGTAATGGGAAATCACTAAATCTGTTGTTGGAAGGGAGTTTCGTTCCTCGAGGGGAATTTACTAGAGATAGAATTTGTAGCTATTTCAACACCACTTGCTCTCTTCATCATCGTAATCCTTCTTTCGCCGACAACATATCCTTATTGGTGGCCTGGTGCAGGTAAAATCCCTAACTCTCTCTCTCTATCCTTTCAGGATACATTTGGAGCATAGGTTAGGATTGGATGAGATAAGATTCAAATAGTAGGATTGGATTGGATTGGTTTAGATTCAATCATTTAAAAATCTAATCACATTGTAATATCCCAAATTTTCAGGAATTCTAGCATTTAAGTTGAGGACCTTTGTGTGAGAAAATATTATTTTGGGGCTTAATAATCAAAACTCCAAAGTTGAGGGACTTAAAAGAAAGAAAATTTGGATAAGGATCAACTTCTTTTCTTTTTCTTTTTCTTTCTTTCTTTCTTCCTTAGCCGTGCAGTTCTGCTCTCTATCTTCCTGATGCTTGCCTCCCGAAAGCCCCCCAAGCCACCGACGCACCCTTGAAAAAAAAAAAATTGGCAAAAGCTTGATTTTTGTTCCATCTTTTCTTGTTCAAGAACCCATTTTCGGACCTAGAGTCCCTCTAAAGCAAAGGAATTTTTCAAATCTAGCTGCTGTTTCCTCCCCCCTCCGTACACTGCTATTGCCGCAATTCCGTGACTCCCCTGCATTTTCCGTTAGGCCCCCAAACCCGCCAGCTCCAATTTCTGCTGCTGCTGGGAAATTCTAGTAGGTGACAGCTTAATCTAAGCCAAATTACCCCTTTAATTGCTGAATTTGTCCATTTAATTATTGCCCCATGTGCTGTCCGAATTTTGTTGAATTAGGGGAAGGAATTCCAGTAGCTTTAGGACAAATTTAAGCATTAATTCAAGTGGGATTTAGGTGATTGAGTGTTAATTAGGCTGCTGTGATGTTTGGGAGAGAAAATTTCGTGTGTTTGAGTGGCGGTTGCCAAAGCCATGCTCTCCATGTGCTGCCCGTGAGAAATGGGGATGAATTTGACAGTATTTAGACTAGGTCAAAGCCCCTATTTGCACCCTCCATTTATTTTTTTTTTACGGTCAACACCTTCCAGAATTTTTCCTCCCTATTCACACCTTTCACTTTTCAAAACCCGTGAAAAACTCAATATTTTAACGGGCCGTCACGGTACCGTTAAAAAATATATTACGTGGCACCCAAAAATCGACGTGGCACTATGTAACGTTAGTAATCCAATGTGGACGTCACGTATACAGTAAAAATAATAAAAAATTACAATATTACCAAACAGTTACATAAATGACATTTTTTCTTTTTTTTTCTTTCCCCCCTCATCCTCGGCATCATCTTCACCGCCCTCCATCTTCACCATCCTCTTCTTTCTCAATGGGTTCCTGTGCGGAACCCAATTCCAACCTCCTTTTTTTTTTTTTATTTTAAATGTATTTATCTTAGCTTTCGATTTTATGCAAAATAATTTGGAATAATTTTTTTTTTGTTGAAAAAGTGAGTTTTTTTGCTGGGAGATTGTTTCTGAATAGGTTGCCAATTTGAGTTTTTTTTTTTGTTTTTTGTGGAAAAGGAGTAAAAGATGCTTATCATGTTTTTGTGCAGTATTCATTTATTTATAATTGTGTGGATGAAAATCTTAGCTTGCATTCATGTGAAATTAGGTTCTACGAAGAACTCAGAACCTGGGTTTTGCGAGGAACCTAGGGGATGAGGATGAGGATGAGGATGGTGAAGATGATGCTGGGAAAGAAGAAAATGAAGAAATTAAAATTAATGATGATTTAATTATAACACATTATAAAAAAAATTTCTGGGTACCTGGTTCCATGAGGAACCCAGGAAGATGAAGAGGAAGATGGTAAAGATGATGCGGGAAAGAAGAAAATGAAAAAATTAAAATTAATTATGATTTAATTATGCCGTATCATCAAAAAAAAGTCCACATTGGATTATGTTACTGTTTGATGCCACGTATTACAATTTTTAATGTTTATTAATGGTACCGTGACGGCCCGTTAAAATATTGGGTTTTTCATAGGTTTTGAAAAGTGGAGGGTGTGAATAGGGAGGAAAAATTCTGGAAGGTGTTGACCGTGGAAAAAAAATAAATGGAGGGTGCAAATAGGGGCTTTGGCCTTTAGACTATGATTTAGCTTAATTCATGTGGAAAACTAGTTTATTTTGACTGTTGTGAGATTTTGGAGAAAAATCCCGTGAATTAGCTAGTGTTTTGGCCAATTTTTGGAAGTTGTAGTTACTGTTCATTGCGTGATCACTGTTTGCAGTACTGTTCATGGTACTATTCACGGGCTGATGGCCAACAATTAACGGGGATTTAAATGTTTAGTTTGTGATACAAGAATAAATTTGGAGATGTCCGATCATATGAAGACTAATAGAAATAGCATTGTGATTAGGGGTGATCCTAATTAAGTTTTACTTTGAATTTGTGATAGTACGGTATTAATTTTGGAATATTTTGATTAGGTTCCTGATCATTTTATCAGTTTAGCACTGAGATCGAGTCTTCGGTTTTATGCGAGTGAGGTAAGTAAATTATGGTAACGCCCTTCGATTTTAAAAGTATATTTTAACTTGTTTTTGAAGTGGTGGCGGGACTAAACCCGTTTAGACAAAATAAGCATGATTAATTTGAAATAAATTTTTATGCTTTTCATT
>BPVZ01000065.1:844368-863174 GCA_020521535.1 Rubroshorea leprosula | reverse complement strand
TAGCCATTTCGAGATTGATATAGATTTTAGAAATAAATCATGCTTTTGTAAGATAGATTTTACCTTGAATTTATGAGATCAAAACAGATTTCGGTTATTAGATCAATTACTTGGATTTAAGTCATTTTGGATATAGAATTATTTTGAAATATCTTATTTAAGTTATTGGATTGTTAGATGTGAATTGGATAAGTTTTGAGCCTTGTGTATTTGTGGGACCCTCTCACGAGTGCACGGCGTTTGTTACTCCTCGGATTGGGTTCTAGGGCGTGACACACATGTTTGGAGTTTATGAGATTAAACATAGGATTGAGTTAAAATATTTATTTATCGACAAAAATACCCCTATTATTCCCATTCAAGTTATTTATTAAAATAGGAAAAACACTAAAATCCTTCAAATTTTTCTTGCAAACTTCAATTTCATTTTCTCCACTCCCAAAAATCTACTGACTTCCTAAATATATTTTTCTTCCATTTTCTCAACCTTTCCAATATTTTCCAGGTTCTTCTTTCCCTCTACAAGCTAAATATTGTCTGAGAAGCAAATCGATAGATCTCAACATGGATAAAAGAGAAAATAAAGATATATATTTTTTCAGATTCACCGAAATGTATGTAAGGAGATGATGACATCAGTTTCGATCGCATGAAATTGAAATTTGAGATCAAAGTGCCTTTTGAGTGAGAAAAAGGAGTGGAATAAAATTGGGTTTTCTATTTTAGGAGAAAAGGAAAAAGAAAGGGATGATTGAAGACTAAGGAAATCAATGATGGAAGAAGAAGAAAGGGATAACATGAGATTTACAAAGAGATCCATGGTGGAAGATAAAATAAACGATCAAAACTTATGAGAACTGAGGAGATCAACAATAGATGATGGAAAATGTATTTTCAAAATTGATGAAACAAAGCAAAGTCAGAATCGACGCTGATTTGCAAGCATCTTGTATATGAGAGGAGAAAATCAACGGGTGAAAAAGAAGGGGTAAAATATGAAATTCAGTCATATCCCACCTAATCCCATGGGGGAGGTGGGATACATTTGATCAAAAGAGGTCAGGATTGGATAAAATGTAGGATGATGCATGTGTCTCATTGCTTCATTCCGCCAAATATGGGAGATAGTAAGATTGGACAAAAACTTTGTCCTATTTTACATTGCATCTGGCGCTCCAAACATGCAGTCAGAGTTTTTCTCCTCATGATCGCACTATATTTTCAAAAATTGAAAGTTGCAGAGAAAATGCAAATTAGTGTTTTGATTTCTTCATGAAATTGAATTCAACAGTAAGAACAATGTGTGTTTGTATCTATTTTTCACTCGTTATAATGCTATGAATTTTTTTAATTTAAAAATATAAATAATCAAGTCCTCTCTATCAAGGAAAGCATAATCATCTTATTTTGAGTGATTTTTGATGTGTTCTGTGTTGATATCTTGGTTCTAGTGGTTTAAATTTACTACAATAAAATCAAGTTTTAGTAGTTTTTGCTGTGTCTGCAAGTTGCAGCAGTGGACAAACTAGCTTTCTTTTTGAATTCCTAAGGTGAATTCAAATGAAATTAATCATTCAAAAAAAAAATTAGATGGAATTAATTGTTGACTTGCATAATTAAACTTATTTCTTGATTTACTTCTATTCATATTTATGGTAGATTTTAATGCATGTATAGAGAAGAGATTGGCTTGTACTAATTTGTGGAATTTTTTGGATTAGGCTTGAAAGTTGAAGTGCAATCTCAATTGTTAAAAAATTAAAATTCTTTTTAGTATGTTGTTTATAATGCTTATAATTATAATTCCTACTCCTTTATATCTAATTGGTTGCAAACTTGCATTATTCTATCCTATTACCACCTTCAAGATTTAAGATATCAAGATGGAGATTGACAACTTAAATGGAATTAACCCAGTTGTAAGTTTTAATTTAGTGAATTTGATTATTTTCTTATCAACTAGTGAATTAGATTATTTTCTTATTAATTAGTGAATATGGTTAATATCTTACAATTTTTCTTGAATTAATCATGTAAATTTTGACTCTTTTGATATAGAACGTGAGTAATGTAGTTGATGTTGATGTATCAATGGTAGATAGTGCTACTGGGTTACACAACAATGATGGTGAAGGTGAGAATCTTGGAAAGAAAAGAAAAGGTATACGAAAAAGGTCAAAGGTATGGCTACACTTCACTGTATTTGATAATCCAGTTACTGGTAAACAAAAAGCAACTTGTAATTATTGTGGAAAGGTGTTATGTGCTGAACTTAGGAGAAATGGTACTTCTACCATGAATAGTCATGTTGAATGTTTTTGAAAAATCCTAGTAATTTAAAGAATAATACACTGTCGAAGTATGTTAGTAAAGTAGATGGAAGTAAAATAGTGATTGATTTAGGGGTTTGGAAGTTTGATGGAAGTGCAATGAAGAGAGCATTGGCTGAACGGTTAATTATTGATGAAGACTCCTTTAGCTTAGTTGAAAAATTAAGTTTTAGGAGGTTTTGTGAAGTAGCATTGCCACCAACATTCAAAATTCCATCAAGGAGAACCATAACTAGAGAATGTTATGATATCTATGTAGAACATAGAATTGCCTTGAAAAATTTTCTTCAAAGAATCGAATCTAAGAGTGACATTAACCATTGGCACTTGGACTAGTTTACAAAGAATCACTTTTATGAGCTTGACTGCTCATTTCATTGATGATAAGTGGAAGTTACATAAGAAAATACTTTGTTTCTGTCCTGTTGATGGCTATAAAGGAGATGAGTTGGGTGATCTTCTAGTTTGATGTTTGAAGGATTGGGAGTTAGAGAAAATTTATACAATAACGGTTGATAGTGCATCAGCAAATGATGGACTTGTGAGAGTTTTAAAAGATGCAATGAACAAATGGGGAACTACTATTTTTGGTGGGAAAGATATTCACATGAGATGTGTAGCCCACATCATAAACTTGGTTGTTGGTGAGGGTACCAAAGAGAAAGAGATGAATAAGTCTATGACTACCATTATTGTTGTAGTCAAGTATGTTAGGCAGAGTCCTATGAGGTTAAAGCGATTTAAGGAGGCTTGTGAGTGGGCAGAAATTCAATCTAAGAAGCTGCTGTGTTTGGACGTCCAAACAAGGTGGAATTCACTTTACTTAATGCTGGACACTGCTGAGAAGTTTGAGGAAGCTTTTGAGAGGTTAGTCCTATTGTATTTTATTTGTATTTTTTGTTTTTTAATAGTTTTTAGTTAGAAATATTAACTATTTATCTAATTGTTGCATTTCCTTTTTTCTTTTTCTTTTTAAGATTTGCTAGACAAGACCTAAACATGAAGAATGAGTTGAACGATGGCCCAAATGCTGTTGGATTCCCATCTTGCATAGATTGGGAAAATGTCAAAAGATTAATTAAGTTTCTACATCATTTTTATGAGTTGACGGGGAAAGTCTCGAGATCCTTGTATATCACCAACAATTTATATTTTCCCTAGCTTAGTGAGGTAATATATTTTCTTTTAGATTAAATCCCCATTTTGGTCCCTGAACTATTGTACGGACCCCCGATTTGGTCCCTGAACTAAAGAAATCCCTAATTTGGTCCTTAAACTATTGTACGGACCCCCAATTTGGTCCCCACTGTTTATAATTTGGCCTAAGTTGGTCCTTTGACTATTGTACGGACCCCTAATTTGATCCTTACTGTTTACAATTTTGCCTCAATTTGGTCCCTGAGCTATTATTTAACAGAAGGACCAAGTTGGGGTTAAATTGATAAACAGTAGGGACCAAATTGGGCATCCGTACAATAGTTTAGGGACTAACTTGGGAGTCAGTACAATAGTTTAGGGATCAACTCAGGGGTCCGTACAATAGTTCAAGGACCAAAATAGGGGTTTAACCTTTCTTTTATCAGTGATACTTCATTTCATTTAAATTATAAGTTATAGAGTTTGCTAAATTATTTTATTTATAGGTTGATCATATACTTAAAAAATGGGAACTGGATGTGGATCTTCATGATATTGCTGGTAAAATGAGGAAAAAGTATAACAAGTATTGGGGGAATCCAAGGGAGATGACTAAAAACATCTTTTTTGCAGTGGTGCTTGATCCAAGGTATAAGATAGACTATTTAGAGTATTTAATATTATTGATCTATGGTCGTGAACTTGATGATGATGACCCCTTTATGTCACCATGGTCAAACATGAGATGGGAATGTTGTTTGAAGAATACAAGAGGTTGAATGGCTCAACTATAAAATCAAGTGATTGTCAACTATTTGATGAACAAGGAAGTGGCTCTACCTCCACTACCAATATCCAAAGTGTGGTAGATCTGAAAAATAGAGTGCAAACGTCCCAATGGTCTTAGTACAAGAAGTTTAAAGCTGCCAACGGTAGAAGAGTAGAAAAAATAGAGTTGGAAAAGTACTTGGAAAAAGATTCCAAGGATGAAGACGAAGCCATTGACGTTCTTCAGTGGTGGAAGATGAATGAGCATAGATTTCCAATGTTAGCAACAATGGCAAGAGATGACTTGGTAGTCCTGATATCTACTGTTGTTTCTAAATTAGCATTCAGTTCTAGTGGTAGGGTTCTTGATGCTTTTTTATCATCGTTGACACCAAGAATGGCACAAGCTCCCATTTGTGCACAAGATTGGTTGAGAGATAAGGCTGATTCTATTTCTAATATGGAGGAGGACTTGGACAAATTGGATAGTTTAGAGAAAGTTAATATATTGTATGTTACATGTTGTTTCTATCAAATTCAATTATTTACCTAATTATACAATTGAGAAAATTTTAACCATGAAACTATGTTTTTTTTTTTAATTGATTTGACAAAGTTTGACAAGCTTCATTTAGATTCCACCATTCTTGAATGAATGGTAGATTTATAAATGGTAAGATACAACGTAAAATTCTAAACAATTTTAAACTATATTAACTTAATGCAATTAAATAATTAAGTTAGCATTGAGGTAAGTTTTTTCAGTTTTTTCTTTTGTTTATTTTTAATTTCAACTAACTAATTTTTATTTTTGTTGATTGTCCTAGATACAAGTGTATACACGTTTTTTTGTCAACTTAAAATCAGAGGTAGGCTGTGGCTTATATTGTGTATAACGCGTTTTTTTGTCTTGTGGTATTGGCTAGACAAGTTTTCTTTTGGGCAAATAGGTTTCTTTTGGACAAACTGAATTTCTTTTGGACAGTTTCAAAGTTAGTGAGAGATGACAATTGGACATAACATGCAACCCATGTTAAGGAAAAATGGTGATTTTCTGAACTTAAATCACTTGGTAGTTGGTATCAATAGTAGATTAGTTTAGCTAATGTTTATGTTACAACTTAGGTTTATTATTTTGTTATTACTCTAAACTATCTTAGTGTTTGAACCACAAAATTTGTATTTAAGTAACAACTTGTGATAAGGTGATGCAATATAGGTACTTGATGAAATATATGATATTTTTAATTCTAATTAGTAGTTTATTATTAATTCTTTTTTTGTTGTTTTATATTTTATTTTTGGACATTATGTGATTAGTTTTCATGTTCTGTTGAAAGTGAATATGTTTATGTTGAGTGCACTGTTTTTTTGTTTCTCTTGGATTGATTGATGGAGTTTTGGTTCAAGTTTTTATATAAAATTGATTTTTTGTTGTTTTATGTTTTATTTTTGAATATTATGTGATTAGTTTCATGTTCTGTTGGAACTGAATATGTTTATGTTGAAGGCATTGTTTTCTTGTTTCTCTTAGATTAATTGATGGAGTTTTGGTTCAAGTTTGGATAGGTAAATTGGTTTTCTATTGTTTTATGTTTTATTTTTGGACATTATGTGATTAGTTTTCATGTTTTGTTGGAAGTGAATATGTTGTGCATTCTTTTCTTATTTCTTTTGGATTGATTGATTGAGTTTTGTTTCAAGTTTGGATAGGTAAATTGGTTTTTTGTTGTTCTATGTTATATTTTTGGACATTATGTGATTAGTTTTCATGTTTTGCTCGAAGTGAATGTTTATGTTGAGTGCATTGGTTTTTTTATGGAGACAGGTCGTTGATGCACTATTCAATGTTGTATCAACATCACCAACAAAAGCAGTTGCAGTAGTTGTTCTTCAGGTCCAAATTTTGTTCAACTTGTAAAAAAATGGTTTTGTTTTGTTTATGGTTGCTAACCTGTAACAATAAGTCTATGCTAAAAGGCAATGCTAATCTTATGAGTAGGGTATTATCAAAGCATATGGCCTAATTAAATATTTAACTGTTGTTTCATTGCCTTTATTGCTATAGATAAATTGGTTTTTAATTTACTAAGTTCTAAATATATTTTATTGTTATTAATGTTTTGTTCCTCTTTTGAGAATGTGTTTCTTGTATAGTTGTATGGCATTTTACAACCTTTCTCAATTCTCAATAATTCATGCTATGATATTTTATTGCTATTTGAATGCAAAAGTGAATGGTTCAAAGTATGGCTTGCAAGTTTATGGTTAATGTTTGAAATTTTAGAATTGTTTTATTCATTTTTGTATGTATTAGATCTGCCACCTCCTTTTCTCATAGCTAAATTGTCATTTGTTTTGCAATCTTGTTTAAAATTTTTTCTTTTAATGGAAAAGTCTTGCTTAGATTTTAAAATGAGGTTTCGTTAATTTTGCATGGTCTAGAATTATCTGGTATTGAGTCTGTTGATAGCCTTGAAGTCGAGATAAATCCTCTTTGATGAGTAATGTGTTGCTGAAATCAGGATAAAATTGAACCACTTTTGATGCCTTTTTTGGACTTGTGAAATGAGATGATTTATTGGCTTTGTCGCTTTGGATATTTGGTCCAAATAATTTGGATCATAAAATTAAAGAAAATAGATCACAAATGGTTCAAATAATTTGGATAATAAAATGAAAGGAAATGGGTCACAAATCATTCATTGGATATTTGAGCCACAAAATGGAAGGCCCGAACCCAAAATAGTAGCCAAAGTTAGAATTAGTTAAAACCGAAATCGATGTCAACCAAATTGACAAATTGATTGCCAAAACCAAAAAACCGAAGTGTTATTTGAATTGATTTTTGGTTGTTATCTCACAAAATATTCAATCGATTAAAACCATTAATTGAGGTTTGGTTCCAATCGAACCGAACCGATGCCCACCCCTAGTCGTAGTTACAGTTGATAAGTGTTCCACCGTTGTTACACCTGGCCTTAGCACATCCCAAACGGAGTGACTTGCGCCACACCACCTGAGTGTAATGCCCACAAACTTTATCGGCGGCGCAACTATTGGATTGGTAGTCATAATCAGCCTTCTTATTAACCCACATTTGGACAGCAACCATGCTAGTCAGGTCACCGTTGCTCCACGCAAGGTTCTTGCCATAAGGTCCACCAGAGTGCACCATTTTGTAGTCATTGATGTGCTTGTTAAGGTAGTTTTGTGCATATGTAGCCAAAGTGGGGTCCCAAGTCATGGGGCCAACACCTACGGCAACACGAGATGAGTTGTGTGCATTGATCAAGTTTTGTGGAGAGAGCTGGGCATGGGAGGGGAGGATATGGGCTAGGACCAGGAGACAAGCAAGAGCTAGGGAAACCTTAGAAATATCCATTATGGTTTGAATACAAAGGAATTAGTGCTGAAAATATTTGAATTGGGTACGAGAAGTGGATAAATTGAAGCGTATTTATAATGTTCCGATGTGGAAAATTATAACCTAGTAAGCCAGTCAAGTACGTTCTTTCGTGGAAAATTGTGGATTAAAACTAATAGAAACAAGCTGCTCAGTGGATTTGAAAATTTCACTTTGCAAAATTGCTATTGGAGCCTTTTTTTAATGGGTCATATAGACAAATTATGTTGTAACATTTGAAATATCTCTTGTATTTTCATAATAAAATTATTTTTTATTAATAAAAATAATAAAAGATGACTAATTTTATTTATTTATAAATAAAAACCTTCATAAATAAATCTTAAGATTAAATTTACTTTTACAAAAGTGTCATGCCAAGTTCAAGCTTGAAGTTTTAAGGAAATTTGTGAGAGTCTTGCTTTAAAATTGCAAAAAGATTGGGGAGATTTGGCATGAAAAACATTTGACTGTTAAAAATTAAGTCTAGATGAACAACAGTCATGTGACGCATGTGTTGAATTTGGAAAGTTAAATTTTAAATTTCTCCATCTTTATCTCTTTTTGTTAGTTAAATATTTTATTGGTTTCTCCATTATCCTTTTCTGTTATTTAAATATGTATCCTACTTTTATCCCACCATGTATGGGAAGTTTGTTGTACTCCTCTATATATATGTATTTATTTAATGGAAAAGCACAACTCAAGTCATTGAGTTCTTACTCATTTTACATGATATCAGAGTAGTGCTAAGTTTAAATCCATTCATTCATGGCTAAAGAAAGCACAAATCCTTTTGTTGTTGAAAACTACAACAATCCATACTATCTACATCCTTCTGATAATCTTGGAAATGTTCTTGTATCCAATATTTTTATCGATGACAAGTATTCAACATGGCACCGTGCAATGAAGGCAGCCCTCACCACAAGAACAAGCTAGGATTGGTGGATGGTACACTTAAACAACCAATTGCCAATTCAAAAAATTTTCAGTCTTGGATGAGATGCAATACAATGGTAATTTCTTGGTTACTTAATTCTATTAGCAAGGACATCAGTGACAATATTATTTGTTCAGACACAGCAAGTACCATTTGGAAGGAATTGGATGAACGACTCTCTCAAGGTAATGTTGCCAAAATTTATCAACTAAATAGAGATGTCATTCTATGTTGCTAAGAACATTCTTCTATTGCTGCATATTTTAACAAATTGAAGGGACTCTGGGACTCTAGGATGAGTTATCATCTTATGTTATTTTACCTGAATGCACTTGTGGAGCATCAAAGTCTATTTCAAATATCCAATAATAGGAGAAGTTGATGCAGTTCTTAATGGGTCTTAATGATACCTACGCCTCAATTCATTCCCAAATTCTACTGATGGATCCTTTGCCTACTACAAACAAAGCTTAGTCTATGTTACTTTAGGAAGAGAAGCATCGAGATCTTCATCTGACACTAACAAATGATAATATTCTTGCTGCTGCAGCAAAACAACTAATTTTGTTGCAAATCTTGCTGATAAGCCTTTTTGTCAAAACACTTCATGGATCATTGACATAGGGGCAACCAATCGTATTGCTTTCTCTACTATTTGCATGAAGATTTTTTTCCCTTCACCTCACATATCACCTATTCAATTACCTACTAGTGAGGTTGTTCCAATCACCCATATTGGTGAAGTTGAAATATCCCCTTCTCTTCAGCTAAAAAACGTGATTGTGTTCCTTCTTTTAAATACAATCTTTTATCAATTAGTGCCTTAACTTCTGACTTTAATTATTGTGTCATTTTCACACCTAAATATTGTTTTTTTTAAGACCTTCAGACTTGGAGGACGATTTGAGTAGCTAGGCATGAAGGTGATCTTTACATCCTTTCTTCACAACCATATGTTTGTTTAGCTATCAACTCCACATCTACTTCAAATCTATGGCATTTTCAGTTGGGGCATCCTTCCCAATCACGTTTTGATTTTCTTTCCAAAATAAATAAAGAGATTCCTACATCTCCTCCATGTTTGCGTGATGTTTGTCCTATGGCAAAACAATGTCGTCCTCCTTTTAATTCTAGTTCTATTGTTAGTACTTTAGTTTTTGAATTAATTCATTGTGATATTTGGGGTCTGTATGTTGTTCCTACCATGACCAATGCTCAATATTTTTTAACTATTGTTGATGATTATAGTCGTTGCACTTGGGTTTATTTGTTGCGTTTTAAGTCTGAAGCTTCTAAGTTTCTTAAGAATTTTTTGCTATGGTTCAGAATCAATTTCAAGTTTCTGTTAAATAAATACGCACTGATAATGCTCTAGAATTTTTTCACACAGACTTTCAATCTTATTTAGATGAAAAGGGAATTTCGCATCAACACAGTTGTGTATATACCCCACAGCAAAATGGTGTTGTTGAGTGCAAACAAAGACATATTCTAGAGGTAGCTCGCGCCCTTTGTTTCTAAGCAAATATGCCAACTAAATTTTGGGGGGAATGTCTCCTTATAGCTATCTATCTAATTAATAGATTGCCTTCTCCAATTTTTCAAAACAAAAGTCCATGTGAAAAGCTATATCAATCTCCTCATTATAAACATTTGAGAGTTTTTGGTTGCTTACGTTTTGCTCATAACATTCATCACAAAATAAATTTGATGCTAAGGCTCGCAGATGCGTATTTCTTGGTTACCTTTATGGTCAAAAGGCCTATAAGCTTTTTGATCTTGATTCCAATCTTATTTTCACTAGTAGGGATGTAATATTTTATGAAAATCATTTTCCCTACAAGATGTTGACAACCATAAACTTAACAATGAAAAACATTATTAAGTGTGAAATATATAAGAAAAGGAGTCATCACTCATCCAAATTATAAGGTGGGACAAGTCACCTAAAAACAAATCTACACAAAGATCGAGGTTTGGTTAGGAGTGAAGAAGGGTATACGCACACCTCACACCTCACAATCCTCCATTTAAACATGGTTGCATACTTTAAGGCTTAATTTAAGAAATCATCTATTAACTATTACTCTTTTTTCATTTTAGTCTAGAATCTTTGTTTTCTTTCAAGCTCATCTACTAACTTTTAAAATTGTTTCATTTTCATCTACCACTATGCAACTCCGTTAACTACATTAACAGTGTGTGGTGACATGAAAGCCACTGTGTGGCCCACTTAAGCTAACATGTGGCCTAAAAAATGGGAGGGAAATATTCTCACTTCCTTATTTAAGGTTAATTTAAAAAATGAGTAGTAATATAGGGATAATTTTTTTATATAATTTTATATGCCATTAAATAAATAAATGTATTTAATATAACAAGTTATAAATGAATAAAAAAAAGTCAATAATTTAAATAACATATAAAATTGTACAAAAAAATAGTATAAAATTTTTTTTGAATTTTTTTGTAAAATTAATTAATTGTAATGTAAAAAATTAAAACCATTAACTGAACTTAACATAAGAATTTAAACAAAAAAAAAAAAACTATAAAGTTTCAAACTAAACCAAACTTATTAAAAAATATTTAGAAATAATTTTTTATATTATAATTAATTAATTTTTTTTAAAAATAATTCAAAAATAATTTTTTATATTATTTTTTATGCAATTTTATATGTTATTTAAATGATTAACTTTTTTTTATTCATTTGTAACCTATAATATTGCGTACATTTATTTATTTAATAACATATAAAAATTATATAAAAAAGTATACAAAAAAAATATAAAAAATTGTCTCTATATTACTACTAATTTTTTAAATTAAGCATTTAACCTTAAATGAGGTAGTGAGAATATTTCCCTCCCATTTTTTAGGCCACATGTTAGCTTGAGTGGGCCACGCTATGGCTTTCATGGCACCAGACAATTAGAATTGGAAAGTTCTGTCAATTTAATTAACAGAGTTGCATAGGGGTAAATGAAAATGAAACAATTTTGAAAGTTAGTAGATGAGTTTGAAAGAAAACAAAGATTCTAGACTAAAATGAAAAAAAGTAATAGTTAATAGATGACTTTTTAAATTAAGCCTATACTTTAACATTGGGGTTTTAATTCAACTTATTTATTATATTTATGTTTAAGTCTTAATAGGCAAACTTAAAAAAAGGATAACCCAAATTGAAACATTTTTAAAATTTTTGGACTACAATGGAGGAAATCAAACCAATGCATGCACCATAGGCACAAATAAAAATTAAAGGGGTTAATTTGATTAAATTTGAAACATAGAGGATTGATTTGATTAAATTCAAAATGTGGAGGATTGATTTGAAAAGAGTTGAGACCCGTGGACTAAATTGCTTAATTATAAAAGTTTTGGGTGAAATTGAAATGAAGATAATTTTGACTTTGACTAATGTTAAAGGAAATTAAGGATTTAAATTAATTAATTATGATGATTAATTAATTAATTAAATGATTAATTTAACATTAATTAAAATTAATTAATCACATTATTAATCTTTAATTAAGATAATTAAGTAATATAATTATCTTAAATTAAGATCAATAATATGATCAATTTATTTTAATTAAAGTTAATTAATTTTATTAATCATAAATTAAGTCAATTATCTTAATTAATTAATTTGTTTTATTTATATTATATATTTTTTTACCTTTTTTATTTTTAATTTTTTTGTTTGTTTTAGTTTTTGATTTTCTTTTTTACTAGATTAAATCATATTGAGCCGACCCAAAAAACACGATCCGAGCATAAAAATAGACAAATATAAGATCAAGCATGCAAACAAAGCAGGAAAACTAGGATTCATCTAATTTAAATAATTTTCTGCAGAACATGCATTTGAATTCAAATCCAATAAATATCCATTGCATAATAACAAATTTGTCATTCATTTCTCAACATTTTACATGTAAATCTTAGTGCCCATCACTAACGTACTGTTTGGATTGAGGGAGACCAATGGAGAAGGATGGGGAGTGAAGGGGACGGATGGTAATTGAAGGAGGGGAGGCTAACTCCTCCCTTATGTTTGGATAAGTAAAGAGCAGGAAGGGGAAGGAGATGGAGGAGGTTTGGATCCCCTCAACAATCCCCCACAACTGCAAATTTCCAATCCCCCCAATTTGGGGGGTTTGGGATGTATTTGGCGAAGGCTCAGATTTTTCCAACAAAAATTACCGCAATATCCTCGTTACTCTTATTATTTAACATCCTCTGGTTCTTCTTCTACCTGGTTATCAACATCAGCAGCAACTAAATTCAAGGTAAGGATACCACCGACTCAACTTCAATTTTGATTATTTTTTAGCTTTCACCATTCTCTCACCGGCTTCGACCATTTTTAATTTGCAGTATAGCATCCGAAATTGAAAATGAAGTTGAATTAGAAAATGGAATTGCTAGCATTCTAGCTCGCTCTTGCTAGCATTCTAGCTCGCTCTTGCTTTCGCTCTCTCTTTTGAAAATGAAAACAAGGAATTAGCTATTTTGATTCACAGGTATTTATCTCATTTTTGTTTCCTATTTTCAATTATGTTTCCCTTTAACTTCCTCTATGACAGTTGATTAGAAAATGCTATTTTGTTTCATATTCACCGTTTAACTTTGTGATCCTTCCATGTTTTCTATGTGATTGGATTGTGTTTTGGCGTCACAGTATTCTATACACCTAAAGCTTTCCAATGCACACCTATTGTTTGACGAAATGCATGAGTGAACTGGGTGCTTAGAGAGAGAAAAGAAAATGATGAAATTGCCATTTTGTCTATGTCGACAATTTAGCAGCTTTCGAAATTACACAATTACAACAAGCCTACATTTAAAATGTATAACATTCCTCCTCCCAAGCCACAGGGTGGAGGGCTATGTTTTGCTTGATTTATTTGGAAATTAAGTTTTTTTTTTTTTTACCATTCTTAATGTTTCTGAAAAAAATATCATAAATAAATATCATCACAAACCATTAATCAAGCAAAACCAAAGCACATTGATTTACTTGATTTGCTTGATTTTTTACATTTATTTGCTTGATTTACTTGATTTTCTGTTTGAATGTTGATTTGTATCTCATAAATAAATATCATCACAAACCATTAATTTCAGAGACAGCTAGCAAAAGCAGTGGACGTCTTCCCCATTTATTTGCTAAGAGCACTCGGTAGCTAGAATTTGTTTTGACATAGCAGTAGCCTTCAACATTGATCCAGGTGATTCTAATCTAAAAACTAATACCTTATATTTGTATATTGAAATGCCTTATATTTATATTTGTACATTGAGACTTTGATTATTATTTCACTTTTTAGTTATACAATTGAATTTAAAATATATCATCACATAGAATTTTAATTTGTATTTTATAAATATAGATGGATGCCATGAGAGACATGCGTAGGAAGGCCATTGCTCATGTAATATGCTTAGTTGTTTATTGGTGGTTTCTTCGAAGTCAACCAAAAAGGAAGCTTCTTGATGATAACATAATTAATGAGAGAGAACGAGTTCGAGATGAAATAATGAACAAAATTGTGGGGAGTGATAGAAGCCGTTATGTCACGCCCCAAAACCCAATTTTGAGACGCGACAGACGCCATACACTCGTGAGACGGGTCCCACAAGTGCACAAGGCTCGAAACTTATCAAATTCACACTCTGATACCATCAAAATCTGAAAATCAAATTATAAAATCTCTCTGATATCATAAAATCTCCTAATACAAGATCATGATTTATTTCTAAAATTTATATCCAATTACAATAAGGCTAGCCTTCTAACTCCTCACTTCCCGTGGTTTCCCCGTCCTCGGTTTCACATCCTAAAATGGTGGACAAGGAAAAACTATGAGATAAACTCAGTAAGTAAATATGGAGTGCCCCTTATCAAACTTAAAGCATGCCAACACGTACAGTCACGAAAACAGATACAGTACGGGCATGAAATAGACGTCTCCTCTATAGGTCACGGCCAGTGTTTATAAACCTCCCACTGGCGGGCACACGATTTGCTGGTGTATAACCCCCACTAGCAGGGTTGAACGAACCGGCTCTTTCACTAACATGTCGACATGTGCTAGCGTTTATAAACCTCCCACTAGCGGGCACACGAGTAACATGACCATATCGGAGACAAAACAGGCAAAAGTTAACAGGAAAATCACGATTCACAATCACTTTCAAATCATCAGGATAGTCATTTAAACTTTCAAATAGGCATGCTCAATTTAATGAAAAGCATAAAACATTTCACTTCAAATTAGTCATGCTCGTGCAAAACGGGTTTAGTCCCGCCACCACTTCAAAAACAAATCAAAACATGCTTTTAAAAACAGTACGGGCATTACCATAAATTTACTTACCTCACTTGCATAAAACTGAGAATTCACTCCATAAAATCGAGCACTCAATCTCAGTGCTAACTGACAGAACGATCAAGAACCTAATCAAGATATTTCAAGAATTAATACCACAATCACAAATTCAAGCTGAAATCATCATTAGGATCATTCCTAATCACAATGCTATTTCTATCACTTTCCACATAATCGGGCATCTCCAAATTCGTTCTCATATCACAAACTAATCACTTAAATTCCCGTTAAATGTTGGCCCTCGGGGTGTGAACAGTGTCGGTGAACAGTACCCGTGAACAGTACCCGACGTGAACAGTAACTCCACCCCCACAAATTGGCCAAAACACTAGCTAATCTCACGGGATTTTCTCCAAAAATCACATAGCAGTCCATTAACACTCAATCATATAAATTCCACTTGAATCAAGCTAAATCATGGTCTTAAAGCTATCAATTTTCTCCCCTAATTAATCTAGAATTTCGGACACAAAGGGCAGCAATTAAATGGCTAAAATCTGCACTTAAAGAAGCTGCCACATACCAGAATTTGCAGCTAGCAGAACCGGGCCTAGCAGGGGGGAGAAGCTGGCGGCAAGTGCAGGGGAGAAACTCACGGGAACTACCCAAAATTGAAGGAACAAGAGTAATTAAAGTAAACCCATGGCAATTCAAAGCTAGAGAAGGGAGAATTCGAGCTATTTCTTACCAAAAAACCAAGCCAATTCGCCCCCACAAGGCAAGAGCAGCCGGTGGTGAAGAAGCAGAGCAAGGCAGATCCGGCTTTTCCAGCAAGGGGAAAGAATTTCTGGGTTCAAGAACAAGAAAAGGAGGAGAAATCCAAGCTTTCTCACCGGTTTCTCAAGGCTGGGGCCGGCGGCTTGCTTGGTTCCTTCTTTTTTTTTTCTCTCTCGGGTGCAGGGGGTCGAGAAGAGCAGAACATGCGGGCTGGAGAAGAAAGAAAGAAGGAAAAAAAGAGAAAAAGAAAAGAAGTCATCCTTATCCAAAATCTTTCCCTCTTTAAGTCCCTCAACTTTCAGAATATTCACATTAGGCCCCAAAACAATCTTTTCTCACACAAAAACCCTTACTTAAATGCTAAAATAGCACAAAATTTTGGGGTATTACACGTTATATCATAGGGATGGGTCTTAGAGCTTTTTAACAATTCTGTGACATACTTGAAAGGGAGGGAGGTCTCTAACCCACAAGGAGAGCAACTATTGAGGAACAAGTAGCTAAAACTCTTTATATTCTAGCTAAGAATGCCAAAAACCGTTCAATCCAATTTTGGTTTCGACGTTCTGGAGAAACTATTAGTCGACATTTTCATAGTGTGTTGAGAGCTATAATAGTAGTTGAAGAAAAATTTATTAAACAACCAGATGGTTCACAAATCCTTGTAGAGATAATGTCAAGTAGTAGATTCTACCTATACTTTAAGGATTGTGTAGGTGCAATTGATGGAACACACATTCGTGTAAAAGTCTCACCCTTAGATGCCTCTAAATATCATGGTAGAAAAGAGTATCCAACCCAAAATGTCTTAGCTGCCTGTACATTTGACTTAAAGTTCACCTATGTGTTAGCAGGATGGAAAGGGACTGCCTTAGATTCTAGAATTATTTAGGATGCATTAAAGAGAAAAGATAAGCTTATCATTCCAAAGGGAAAATTTTACCTTGTTGATGCTGGGTATATGCTGAAAAGTGGCCTTATAACTCCTTATAGAAGAGTTCACTACCATCTCAAAGAATATTCAAATAATCCTCCTCAAAATGCTAAAAAATTATTTAATCTTAGGCATGCAACCTTACGTAATGCTATTGAAAGAGCACTTGGTGTTTTGAAAAGAAGATTTGAGATTTTAAGGGGTGGAACAGAATAATTCTATGGAGTGAGAACTCAAAATTTAATTATTTTAGCTTGTTGCATTATTCACAATTTCTTAATGGGTGTGGATCCTGATGAAGAGCTTATAGCTAAGGTAGATATGGAATTGAGAAATCAAGAAAATTTGCAACAAACTCGTACTTCAAGAGAGGAAGAAGAAGATGCCAGCAGGGGGGAAATGTTGAGAGATGTTATTGCTGCTGATATGTGGCACAATTACAAAAATTGTTAGTTTACTTTTTGGTTTTTTAGATTTTCCTTTTTGTAATTTTTTTTTTGTTCTTTTGACTTGAATTAATATTTTTGTTCTTGAATTATTTACTTTTATTTTTTAATGTTATAAATAATACATGTTCTTTATTATAAATTTTTACTGAATAAAGTTATTTAATAACTTCTTTTATTTAGGTATGGGTGGGAAGAAGAAAAATAGTAATATTGAAAATGCAAGTGAAGAAGGCAAATTAGTATGGACACCTATAATGGATGAGGCTCTTATAGATGCTTTCCTACATCAATATAATTTGGGTAATAGGGTAAATGGTTCCTTTACCACCAGAGCATATGAAAATATTGTTAATGAATTGAAAGAAAAACTTGGGAAGGAGGTTGACAAAGATAAAGTTAAAAATTGCATGAAAACTTTAAAGGCAAACCTTTCAAAATCCTATGATTTATTCAAAAACCTTAGTGGTTTTTCATGGAGCCCTGTTACATAGCTATGGAGTGCCGAGCTTGAAGTTTGGGATGCATTAATAAAGGTACAATTTTAATTTAAATTTCTTTGCTATGATTTTGCTTGACTTAAATTAATTACTTTTATTTTAAAATGTTGATGATTTGTAGGTTAATAATAATGCTAAAGAGTGGATGAAAAAACTGGTGTTGCATTATGATACATTTGTGATACTATTTGGAAATGATAGAGCTACAGGTGAAAAGTCAGAGATTGCAAGAGAATTAAAGAAAAAACAATCATCCCAACATGATAATGAGCCTCACAATACCATTGAGGAAATCGATCATATGGTGTCACAGAATCAGGTATCTTTGGATGGTTTTGGAACTAATGATGTTGATTTTGATCCTTTAACATGTCTTGGAGGTCCTTCAAATGTGCCAACTAGCTCAAAATAAAAAAAAAAAATAAAGAAGTCACAAGAAATTGAAAATGAAGCAATGGGCATTCAAGAAGCTATCAACAATGTAGCTCGAGCTCTATCTGAAGGGAATTCAAGTCCTTCACTTTCAAAGGCTGAAGTTTGGAATATGTTGGAGGATTTAGGACTTAACTCATATCAAATTACCACTGCTAATTTATATCTGCTTGAGCATTCAGATAAATTAAGAGTAGTACTAGGATGTCCACCTAGGAGACGCCTGGATATTGTTATGAAGGTTGTTTTTGGTACTTCTTAATCATCAAGTTCTTGGGCACAATCCATAGCTTTATTTTTTAAATTTGACTAATCTAATTTGGATCAATTGGAATTTATGTTTGAATAATTTTTTGGGGTTTGATTTTTATTAGTTATTTTATTTTATTGTTTATTGGTATCATTGAAACTATATTGTAATAAAATTATTTGCTTTTTATTTTTTATTTTTAGAATCATTTTTACTGATTGTTTCATTTAATATTTATTTGTTAAATTTTTAATTTTATGTTTTTTTAATCAATAATTTTTTCCTTTAATTTGCATTTATAGTTTTTTAATTCAAAGTCATATCATGACCCAAAAAAAAAAATATGGCAAGCTATTGGGCTTCTCTCATGCTTTGTTTCGGTAGATAATGGAGTGATTTAATAAATTGAACAAATGGCAGCAAGCAAAACGAATATGCAATCCCATTACAAGCTTAAAGGATAAATTTATAAATTTAAAATCAATTTAAATCATTCCCTTCCTTTCCTTTCTTCTACCTTAATTATCTAAATATAAAATAAT
>BPVZ01000065.1:817142-844268 GCA_020521535.1 Rubroshorea leprosula | reverse complement strand
TTTGCTCTATATATACCCAAGAAATAAAAACAAAAATGAAAACCCTAGATCTGCCCGAAGCCCTTCGATCTTCCTCTTTTTTCCTTCCCACCGTAGATCCAAAAGGGCTGAGATTGATCCCTTCATGCCTCCGACAACCTCTGGTTTCTCCAGGGGAAAGCAAAAGATTGAGCCTTTGGCCTTGTCTCTTGTTCGGGGCTTCTGGATGTGGGGCCATCTCACAAGCTGCTGAGAAGGACGAGCAGAAATATGGTTCCAGGCGGGGGAAAAGTTTCTGCACTTTTTTGTTTTTTTTTTTAATTTTTGGCTCCCGATTCCTCTTTTCTCTCTTTCTTTCTTTTTTTCTTTCTTTTCTTTTCTTTTCTTTTTTTTTTCCCCGTTTTGCATTGTCCATTCTTTTCCTTCTCTTTAAAAGAGACCAGAAGCTAGGGTTTAATGTTGGGTTTGGGCCGAAACCCCTCCTTCCTTCTTCTCTTTTTTTTTTTTTTTTTTGGAAATGGGCCTGAATGGCTAGTGGGTTGAATTGGGCTTAAAATTTGAAGTGGGTTGGACTTAAGAAGATAGTTAAGACTTAAGAGGCTTGGGTTGGATTTATAATATTGTCTTGATGAATTTCAACCCTTCAACTTTTGATTTCTTCAATTGAGTTCTTTCTTTCATTTTCTTCATCTCCCTTTCCAATCCTCTTCACAGAATTTCTCTTTTTGCCCACAAACCTAACAATGAAAGCATAGGCAAAACATATCAATTAAAATAAAGATAAAAACTAAAACAAAATTCTATTAAAAATTTGAATTATGATAGTTGCCTTTCTTTTCTTTTCTTTTCTTTTTTGTTAAGAATGAAAAGAAAAGACAAGAAAAACTGAAATTTCTTTTTTTTTAACTAGACATGTAAAGTAAAAATTGGTCAAATGACTAAACAAGTAAAGTAAAAACAGTTAAGAAACCAGAACAATCGCATGATCAAACAAGTAAAATAAAAAACGGTTTAGCAAACCATAACGATCGAATAACCGAATGAGTAAAGTAAAAACAGTTTTATAACTGCCACGGTCGAATGACCCAAAAAAGTAGAATATCAGTATGATTGAATGACTGAAAAAGTAAAGCATCAGTATGGTCAAATGACCAAAAAAAGTAGAGTATCAATATGGTCGAGTGACCGAAAAAGTAGAGTATCAATATGGTCGAATGACCTAAAAAAATAGAGTATTAGTATGGTTGAGTGACCGAAAAAAGTAGAATATCAGTATGGTCGAATTACCAAAAAAGTAGAGTATTAGTATGGTTAAATGACCGAAAAAGTCGAGTATTAGTATGGTCCAATGATCGAAAAAGTCGAGTATTAGTATGGTCGAATGACTGAAAAAGTAGAGTATCGGGGCCTAATGAGTGTAAAATGCAACCAAAAGGCCAGATGAAAGTAATGACTGAAAGATCTGTAACCATGAAACATATGCAAGTGAGACAATCTTCATATATAAGACAAGGTAGAATGAAGAGAGGTTAAGAAACTTCCCTGAACATATTGGATGTCTATATTTAACAAGAGTCCAGCGTCCTTGATGTTGTGCATTCATCAATCTATGATTATCCCTACGCAACAGCTCAATAGATTAACATTCACGAACGCCCTATTGAATGCAAAAGATAGAATCTCATTTGTTTCACATAAGGAAATAAATATAGCTCTCAATACGTTAAACTTTCATTTATTATTGGAATTTCCACGCAACTCCTCAGCCATTGAATTAGCTTTTTTTCTCCTTGTAATCCTCATCCAGCCTTTCAAATTCACCAAGAGATTTGATTAGATAAACAATTATATTAACTGAAATAAAGCATCATATTCAACTAGTATTCCCAATACTGAATAAAAGGGCAAGATTGGAATAAATGCAAACAAAACAATTGCAAAGATTGATTGCATTAGATTCAAGAAAGACTAGGATGATCAAAAGGTCAACTTCATTTAGTGACAAGAAGAAGTCTAGCTAGTAACACAAGATTTTGATGCAACTTGTTGCAAGATATTCATATCATAAATCATTGCTTCATATCATCTTTTCTTTGCAACTCTGCCCATTAGTTGTTTAGTATATGAGAGAGAATTTCGTTCCTTTGCTGAATGCTAACACTTCAAATCTTTCCCCTTTCATGAACTAACTCTCATGCTCAAAAAGAAGAAAGTCCCAACTGCCAACACTTGGAGCCTTGCTGTTTCCCTTTTTTTTTTTTTTTTTTTTTTTGTCATGTCCCTTGATAGAGAACCTTCAGATAAGGACTTTATATAGGCTTGTAATGTGGCTTAGGATTAGGCTATGATGAAAGAATAGATAAAGGCTCAAAATCAATACATTCCCCTCACATTCTCTCTTCACTTCCCTGGTCATTAATGTGGGTTAATAGAAAGAAAATTATTATGGCTTTCATAAATGTGAATGATTACCTTTTTCTAGCTCAAAAAGGGTAAGTAAAAGGGCAATGTTCAACTGTTTAGAATAAAGAAACAAGGCCTTTCATCACTGGATTTTCAACTTTCTAAGTCAAGGAAACATTTAATTTGTTAGGTCGCCTTTTCGGGTTTTCAACCTAACTCTCTCTCTCTCTCTCTCTCTCTCTCTCTCTCTCTCTAGCAATAGTACTTTTTAATAGCATCAGCATTTACTAGATAGTGATAATCAGCTCCATTTGGATATCTTAACAAGAGTGCTCCTTCGAAGAAAGTTTCTTTAACAACATAGGGCTCTTCATAGTTTGGCACAAATTTGCCCCTAGGGTCTCTTTCATCTGGCATAATCTTTCTTAAGACAATATCTCCTTGATGAAATGCTCTAGGTTTGAATTTCTTGTTGTAAGCTGTTGCCATTCCGTCGCTGATAACATTGGCCATGAAAAAGAGCTGCCAATCTTTTCTTATTACGCAAGTTGAGATAATCTATCCTTTTCTGAATCAAGTCTTCTTCATCAATCACTAACTTAGATAAGATTCTCATGGAAAGAATTTCTAGCTCAGTTAGTAGTATTTACTCCATTCCATATACCAAGGAATAAGGGGTTGCCCAAGTTGAGCTACGAATAGAGGTTCTATAAGCATGGAGAGCATATGGCAACATTTCAGGCCAATCTTTGTAAGTAACTATCATCTTGGCTAGAATCTTCTTGACATTCTTGTTGGCAGCTTCCACCACACCATTCATCTTTGGTCGGTATGGAGAAGAGTTCAAATGCTTGATCTTGAATTGCTTGCATAGTACAATCATCATGTCATTGTTCAAATTGCTTGCATTATCAGTCATGATGGCTTTTGGTTGTCCATATCTATAGATAATCTCTTTCTTGATGAAGTGGGTAACCACTTTCTTTGTGATGCTGGCATAAGATGTTGCTTCTACCCATTTGGTAAGATAATCAATAGCAATCAAGATAAATTGATGACCATTGGAAGCTTTAGGATTGATTGCCCCAATTACATTAATGCCCCACATGGAGAATGGCCAAGGAGCGGACATATAATGTAATAATGAAGGCAGCGCATTGATATGATCAGCATAGATCTGACATTTGTGACAAGCTCGTGCATATTTGATGCAATCATGTTCCATAGTCAACCAATAATAATCGACTCGAAGAATCTTTCTAGCAAGCATTCTTCCATTTGCATGTGTTCCACATATCCCTTCATAGACCTCAATCATGACTTCTTTTGCTTCTGTTTCATCAACACATCTCAACAAAGTCATATTAGCAAAACATTTATATAGTGTATTTCCACTCAAGAAGTAAGAAGCTGCCAATTTTTTGATTGTCTTCTTGTTCACCTCAAACGCATGAAGGTGATACTCCCCATTTTGCAAGAACCGTTTAATATCATGAAACCATGGTTTGTCATCAACTTTGATTTCCATGCAATGTGCCAGTTCTTGGCTAATTTCAATCATCAAAGGCTTGATTATGTCATCATTAGAGATTTGGATCATGGAGGCTAAAGTTGCCAAAGTATCTGTGAATTGGTTCTTGGCACAAGGCATGTGGTTTAGAAAGATGAATCTGAATCTTCTTATGGGAGTTTCAAGGTATTGGTGATAAGGAATAAGTTTTGGATCTTTGGTTTGCCAATCACCATTCGTTTGATAAATGATTAGTGTTGAATCACCATATATCTCCAAATCTCGGACATTCATATCCAAAGAAGAATGCATCTCGCAATACAAGCCTCATATTCAACTATATTGTTGGTACAAACAAAATCAAGCTTTATTGCAATAGGAAAATGATCACCATTTAAGGATACTAATATGGCTCCAAGGCCACAACCAAGCTGGTTAACAGCTCCATCAAAGAAGAGCTTCCAATTATCTGAATCAAATTCTGCCTCCATTGCCAAAATGTCTTGATTAGGAAAATCCCATTCAATAGGCTCATAATCCTTCATCGCATGCTTAGCAGAATGATTTACAATGGCTTGCCCTTTGATGGACTTTTGTGTTGTGTAAACAATGTCAAATTCAAACAGCAACATATGCCACTGAGAAATCCTTCCAGAAAGGGTGGGTTTTTCAAAAATGAATTTTATGGCATCCATTCTTGAAAGTAGTTAAATAGTATTGGTTAACATGTAATGGCGAAGTTTCTTGGATGTCCAGGCTAAGGCATTGCAAGTTTTTTTCTAAGGATGAGTATTTACTCTCACAATCATTTAATTTCTTGCTCATATAATAGATGGCTCTTTCTCTCCTACCTGACTCGTCATGTTTGACAAGGATGGCTCCCATGGATTCCTTAAGGACAGTGATATATAGGATGAAAGGCCTTTTATCAGTTGGTGGCACAAGGATTGGTGGGTTTTTGAGGTATTCTTGGATTTTGTCAAAGGCTTGTTGGCATTGGTCATTTAGGTATGAGGGTTCTCTTTTCTAAGGAGTTTGAAGATAGGTTCACAAATGCTGGTGAGGTTGGCAATGAAACAGGCAATGTAATTAATTCTTCCCAAAAAACTTCAGACTTCTTTTTGGGTTTTTGGTGGTGGCATTTCATCAATGGCTTTTATTTTGGCTAGATCAATCTCTATTCCTCGATGGCTCACAATGAAGCCAAGTAACTTTCCCGAATCCACATCAAAAGTACATTTGGTAGGATTAAGTCTCATTTGGTATCTTCTAAGGCATTCAAACACCTTCTTAAGATTTTCCATATGAAGCACCTCTTCTTTGGACATAATCACCATGTCATCAACATATAGTTCAACAATGGTATGCACAAAGTCATATAATAAAGTAATCACAAAGCGTTGATATGTTGCCCTGGCATTTTTAAGTCCAAAGGGCATAACCTTGTAACAAAAGGAACCCTATTGAATGATGAATGTTGTCTTGAGCTTATCTTCCTCCTTCATTTTTATCTGATTGTACTCGAAGTAGCCATCAACAAAAGAGAACCAAGCATTTTTGGCAGCATTATCTAGCAAAATTTGGATATGAGGCAATGGAAAATCATCCTTGGGACTTGCTTTGTTCAAGTCTCTATAATCAACACTGACTCTAACTCAGCCATCCTTTTTCATTACAGGAACAATATTGGCTACCCCTTTTGGGTACATAGCTACTTCAATGAAATTGACATCTAGCAGCTTTTACATTTCCTCTTTGACTTTCAACAAAACCTTTGGCTTCATCCTTCTTAGCTTTTGCTTGACTGGTTTGGTCTCAAAATAGAGTGGAATGGCATGAACAACGGTATCAGGATCAAGTCCTAGCATGTCCTTGTAAGACCAAGCGAAACATCTTGAAATTCAAATAAGAGCTCTATCAACTCTTTTCTGTCCTCTAAGGAAAGATGAGCATTGATTTTTATCTCTTTTCTGTCATCTTCAATACCCAAATTAATGGTTTCTATCTCTTGATTTGATTGTAGCTTTGGTTTTTCCTCTCTTAGCATTTGAGTTAATTCATGAGAAGGATCAAGATTTTCATTGTCTTCTTCATTATAGGTTTGATCATCAATCTCTTATATAAAGTCTGATATGGCATCATTGTTTAAAGAGGCATCATTGTTTAAAGATTCATCATTAGTAGGCTTGAAAATTTGGATGGAAGTAAATAAATGGCTAAATGATAATAAAGTAAAGATAACAACATGTTACTGGATAACCTCATGAAATATATCATTAAAGAGTGATTTGTACAATAAAAGTTTAAGTAAAGTTGCATCATGCTAATTTTTATAATGATAGGTAAAACTGCAACATGTTTCATTTAAAAGGAAAGCATGGGAATACTAGAAGCATGATAACTTAAATTTCAAAAAATATAAAAGCAATGTTTTTGGGCCTAACCCGGTGGTTGACCCAGTTTGGCCATTAGGTCTGATCGAACCAATTGAATCGGTTCACCCGATCAGTTTAATCGATCAACTTAAAAAATAGTTTTTTTAATATATTTATTAGATTTTACTATTGTATATTACTTTTATTTTATTCTTAAAAAATAATCATCATAAGATCAATTTGAAAATCATCATTTAGACCATTTAAAATAATAAATTTAATTAGATACATATAATTTTTAAGATCTAAA
The DNA here is from genome assembly GCA_020521535.1 of Rubroshorea leprosula. Classification (NCBI taxonomy): domain Eukaryota; kingdom Viridiplantae; phylum Streptophyta; class Magnoliopsida; order Malvales; family Dipterocarpaceae; genus Rubroshorea; species Rubroshorea leprosula. The sequence continues at coordinate 837,691 of BPVZ01000065.1, read as the reverse complement.
CTAACAAATATTAAAATACATATAAAATAAGTTAAGAAAAAACATAATCTTAAACTAAATTTACTATAAAATAAGTTTCGAATATAAAAAAAATCTTTAAACCAAATCTACAATAAAGACAAATTTTACACAATTTTATATCAACTTCTTATATTTTTACAAATTGCGATTATAAACATTATATTATATTTTAACTTTTTATTTTTTATTTTATTTTAATTAAATCTGATATAAAATTTTATATAAAATTAATTAAAAATATTATATTTAATAAAATTTTACTTATATCCTGAGAGCACATATTAAAAAACTTTTATTTATTAAATATACAATTAAAATCAGTAACATGATATTGATTTAGAAAATAATTAATTATTAAAAATTGCATAAATACACGCTTTATTTTATTTTACTTTATCTAAATAAATAAAATTTTGTGTAAAACTAACAATAGTGGCGTTGGTGGCTCAATGGTGAAAACTTCAAAATGAGTGTTGAAGGAATGGGGTTCGAATCCCCTTGAGTGCACAAACTTGTTAAAAGTTTTCAAATTTTGTGAATCTGACGATTCACCGGTTCTGAAATCAACGAGTTTGACCAGGTTTTTCAAGTTTTGACCGGGTTTCACTAACTTTGATCGGGTCTTATTACAAACTGGGTTTATATCGTAACTCAAATTGATTTTGTGATCAATTTTGGTTCAATTGATCGAACCAACTGGTTCGATCTGGGTTTTAAAAGTGCATAAAAGTGCTTGCTGAATCCTTCCCTTCATGTAGTCACAAGCAGAACTACTAAAGGCTGACTTTTCTTACTTATAGATGAAAGCTGTAGGGAGAAGTTTCGTTGTCCAATTAGCCTGGGAGCTTCCATTGACCAGAGAAATTCCCGCATCAAATTCTGGTTCTTCCTCATTTAGAGCATTTATAATCAAATTTTCCTATGAGTCACAGTGATTCTTCTTTCACTATTTCAAGGAGCACAGACTCATATGAACCCATTAGAGCTTTCACATGATGCACAAGATGGAAGTTGGGATGTTTCTCCATAAATGCCCTTTCAGCAAGCATCCTCCTCCACCTTTCCTTAGGTTTTGTCATGTTGGCCAGCCCAAATAGGTTGTTAAAGCTAAAACAGTCTTCCTCATCATAAAAACAAACTTCATCCGTGATATCTTCCACAACCACTTCCTCAAACTAGTCTTGCTTTGAACATTCCCCTACTTCAAGCAATCTATTAGTGAAAACAGTACCTTTTGAGTCTACATACAAGACATCCATATGCTTCACCACATATCCATCAAGAGAAGGGTATAAAATCTTAATAGGCCGTGGAAATGTGACTTTGATGTGTGGCACCCACATTGGTTCATCTCTTGGCTCTCTCCTTTAAAGTCTAGCGAGGCGCTTCTTCGCTTTAATAACATGTATCCTTTGCCAATCTTCCTTCTTTGGCTTGTATCCCAAACCAAAAGTGCCACAAGTTTGAATTACCTTAATGGGCTTAAGAATTCCTTGTCCATTCAATCGCAAACCCTTTCCCAATTGATATTGACACGAAAGCATGATCCTAGCAGCGACTTTAGCAGGTTTAGCCATTTCAACCTTTTTTCCTTTGAACCTTGGATGTATGTAAGAAGTAGCAGCACTCTCCATCGAGTGATAAGAGGGTTCATAAGTTCCAGAGTCCATTCCCAAGTAATGAATGGTTGTGGCCTAATGACATGCTTCTCCTCGCCATTCACAATAACAAGCAGACCATTGACAATGTATTTGACTTTCTGATGCAAAGTGGATGGTAATGCTTCAGCAATATGTATCCAAGGCCTTCCAAGAAGCTTATTAAAAGTAGGAGAAATGTCCATAACAAAGAAATCCACATCAAAAGTCAAAGGACCAATCTCCACTAGAAGCTCAATCTTTCTAACTACATTTCTCTTTGTACCATCAAAAGCACAAACCATCATGCTACACTGATTGATGTGAAAGTCATCCACTTTCAATTGCTCCAAAACAGTCAAAGGAATAACATTCAAAGCTGACCCATTATCAATCAACACATGAGGCACATTCATCATCTTACACTGGACAAAAATGTGAAGAGCCTTGGTATGCCCATTTCCTTCATCAGGAATCTCATCATCAGTGAAATTAATATATAATTTAGAGCCAAGATTGCCCCAACCATAGTCCCAAACTTCTGGGTATCAATTTTCTTAGGCACATGGCCCTCTTTCTAGACTCTAAGCAAGGCATCCAAGTGAGTTTCAAATTACAGCATCAATTCTAAGATAGAAATTTTTGCAAGAGTTCTGTTGAGCTATTTAGTGATGCTATACTCACTCTTCCGCAAGATATTCAAAAATTCAGTAACTTCCTTTTCTGACATTGGCTTCTTGGGTGATTCTTCTAGCATCTCTTCAATTATGATATCTTTTGACTTCAAAATAGCCTTTCTCAATTCTTTTACTTCGAGATTCGCAGAACACCAACCACAATGAGTCATATTGGACACATCATTAGCTGTAGAATTCAAAATGACAGAGCGTTGAGGCATAAACTTAAATGAGTAAGAAAAATGGCAATTGGCCATAGATGATATCTTTCCCATGGGTGACCCACTAAGAGAGGTTTTCAAGACATAAGGCTGTTGGAAATTTTGACTGATGACTTGTGCCTTTTTAGTATCTTGTAGAATGTAAGGCTTCTCCTTAGTGAAGTATTCTTCAGTCACTGGTGCTATGAATTTTTTTGGCTCTTGGGCAGATACAAATCTCAAAGCTCCCATTCCTTGCAACTCCTTGATCTTGTCTTGAAAATCTCCACAATCTTGCAAAGCATGCCCCTTCATATTGGAGTGGTAAGGACACCAAAGCATCATCAATTATCACTAACAGAACATTCGGGCCCACTTGTGCAATCAGCTGAATCAAATCATACTCTACCAAAATGGCAAACAACTCATCAAGAGACCAAGCACTGGCATTCTCCAACACAGACTTCTCAACTTCATCAAAGGTGACCATATTCATTGTGCCTACATCATGCAAAGGTAAAGGATTTTGAGTGATGTTTGGAGCACCCTTGGTTTCCTTAGCATTCAGTTGGAGTTTACCCTTATCAATGAGATCTTGAATTTTATGCTTCAAAGCTATACAATATTCAATACCCTATATGACCCACTACATTATGATTTTCACATTTAGCTTGCAAATCATACTAGTACGGATAAGGTGGTTGAATAGGATGCGTTTGCAATGTCTCCACCAAACCCACTACCATTAATTGTTTCAACACCTCACTGTAAGGGATGGGAAGCTTAGTGAACTACCTTGGCCTATTAGTCGGTAGGAATTGTTGCCTAACTGGAGCATGAGCATTAAAGTTTGGCCTCCTTTGAAAGTAGGGTGTAGGTTTAAAGGTTGGAGTGTACTGCAATTAAGGTTGTCGATTATAAAGAACACTTGCCACATTATAAACTGGTTTAGCATGACTAGTGAAAATGTGACTCAAAGCTTCCTCATCTTCTTTCCTTCCTTTAGGTGCAAACTTCGTTGAAGTAGATCTTAAGCTTCCCATCTTGACTTGCTCTAACTACCTTTGGATAGCTTGAAAGTCCATAATAATACCTGTCTTTAATCCATCTTCAATCTATTCACCTATTGTCACTAACTGAGCAAAAGTATATCCCACACAAAAAGCTAACCATGCACGGAAGGTCCCGGTAGTTGACTTGATAAAGGGAGAGTAGATTTCACTATCAATAAGGGGTGGAATGACTTTGGCTACTTCAGATCTTCACCTTTGAGCAAATTCCTTAAAGGTCTCATTACTCTTCTTGGTAATTCACGGAAAGCTATCCCTTGTAGGGGCCAAGTTGATGTTGTACTTATATTGCCTTGATGAGTTGAATTTATATACATATTAATGTAAAATTGTTGCCTTGATATTGTTGATATTTGGATAAGTTTTATGAGATTTTATTTGATTTTACATTATTTTTATTCTTTGTGTAGGAAAGGACTTAATTGGAAGGAATCATAATTTTTAGGAATAAATTGTAGAGATCAAAAACTTGAGGATCAACTTGTGCAGAATTCAAAAGTCAGGGACCAAGACTGTTATTTTACCATTACAAAAATTGCTAAGAAGGGCAAAAACCCGACACGGTGATGGCATTGGGCACTGAACAAAAAGTGTCAGCACCTCATTGAAGGTGTTCACAAAATTAGTGTTTAATTGGTTATTATGGGTGTGGGTCCCACTTCTATTCCAATTAGGATTTCTAAAATCCTATAAATACCCATCTAAATTCAGAATTGGTTGGTGGCAACCCTTTTTTGGGCATTCTTGGATATCAAGATAAAGGATCCATCAACAATAGAAGATTAAGAATTTCAATTACCTCAAATTAAATTTTATTTTTCTTTAGATATTCTTATGTTCATGACTATAATTTCAAATTCTATTATTTTTATTATGAACTAATTTATTTTACTAGGACTACAATGTAACCTAATCAATTTAATATAGATTTTATGATTTTTATACTTTCAATTAAAGTTATTCGCATGAGGAAATTATATTATTGAATTTAATGCATTGGAAGCTTAATCATCTTTCAATTGATGTAGTGATTTATGCATGAACTTGAGAAAGAATTGCGTAAATTAAACCAATAATAATATAAACCGTGTACTAGACTATGAGACCGAGAGGTAATTAGCTCACATGTGGTAGTGGAGGAAGAGAAGAGAGTTAGTAGCTCCCTTTTCTTAAGTTAGAGGTTTCCATAGAATTTAATGCTCATTAGTTTGTTTAAAATTATATAGAGATATGATTAATTTAACAAACCAGTGAAGGATTAACTTAACTTGAAAAAGCTAGTTAATTAATTTAGGAAAATCTGTCATCACATGCAATAACACTAAACAATTTGATAATCTAGAATTTATATTAATTGATTATGGTGAAATCGATGCCTTAATACCTCATATCTTGGTTAATTTTATTTTAATGGTATTTTATTTTTATTTTTAATTAAACTTTCTTCCTTTTTGATTGTTCAAATAAATTTAGATTAATTTTTTTAGTACTTAATTAGACACAATCCTCATGGGTTCGACATTCTTCTCATCATTATATTACTTGAAACAACTAATACACTTGTTAGAGTGATTTTAGTGCATCAAGTTTTTAGCGCCATTGCTGAGGATTATTGATTTAATTAATATCGAAGTTGGTTAATTCTAGATTTAGTTTGAATGTTTTCTTTTAATTCTTTACTTTGATTTTTTTTTATTTCCTTGTTTGTGTTTTTGTAGGTTTAACTATGGATCTAGTTGGCCTAAACATTGATCTAAATTATCAATGGCTTGCGCCAGAGATAAGAGCACAAGTTGAAGCAATAACTATCAATTGGGATGCAGAATTTGACGATGATGAACTTGAACGATTTCAAGTAGTCATTGAAAGGATCAAATTAAAGAAGGCTCTAATAGAACGATTAAATATCACTTGTGAATGGTGTGGATTAGATCATTTTAGTTCTGATTGCTTATTTAAACGATATAACGAGTGTGTTGATTTTTCTTGTGAGTTTTATAGTCAACAATATAATTTAGGTTTAAGTACCATTTTGGTCCCTCAACTTTTCACTTTGGCACCAAAATTGTCCCTCAGCTTTAAAAAGTACTAAAATTATCCTCAAACTTTTATTTTCGCACCAAAATGGTTCTTTCGTCAGTTAAATGACAAGTGGCAAGTTAAAATGCTAGCAAATCATTTTTTTTTTTTTTTTGCTTAACTAATGACATGGAAAAAAAATATATAGTTGGCTATGTTTTATTATGAGGTGGCATTTTCATTTAATTTAAAAATAATAATTCTTTTTTTTTTCACCCACGTCAGATTTCTTCTTTCCCTTTCATTTTCTCTCTCCTTTACCTCTTCTTTTCTCTTACCTCTGCAAACCCAGGCCCTGGGTTTGAGAGAAGAAGAAGAAGGCTAACAGCAATAGTAGCAGAAGGACCCAGATTTGGGTTTTTCTCAAAACACATCTACAATCAAAGCAAAGCTCTCCTGAGTTAAAATCTCAAAATCCCATTCTTCAATACCCATTTCCTGTAAAATCAAAAAGAAAGAAAAATGTCCCAAAATTGTATAAATCAATTGGACATGGATTACAAATTTACATCAACTATATAGACCTAACAAACCTACATCCAAAATAAGAAATATTGCATTTCTAAGTCAAACTGGATTCTAATTTAGTTTCAAAATGGCACTAGCAACTCTGAGAATGTGCATCAAAAACCACCGTCAGATCCCATCTTTCCTTTCGCATGCAAACCCACCACAAAATCTCTGATACCTCCCATTACAATCCAATCAACACAACACCCAAAATCTCCGGTACCTCCCTGCGATGGTGTATTCACAGACTTGGTTGCTCCTTTTGACTCAATGTACTCCAAGAGAGGGGGTGAATTGGAGTTCCAAAAATTCTCCCCTTTTTGCAACCACAACACCCAAATTAAAGATAATAGAGAAGAAGAGCTTGCTCAATGATTTATAGAGGTTCGGTCCAACCACTTAGAGCCTAGTCCTCTACCTTGGCTTCACTCACCAAGGATTTCCTCCACACTCTCCACTAACAACAATAAGGGTGGCTTAAAGGAGCCACTCAATCCTTTTACAAGAAGATGAGTATTTCTCTCAAACCTCACCTCTTTACAATGTAAACCCCACAAATCCTCTCAATAGATCACTCTTGAAGGAATCAACACACACCCAAGATCACTCACTAATAGCACAAGAAGAGGATTATAAACAAAGATCTCTCAAAGATCAAAAACTCAAGTTAAAGCTCAAGTAGGTAGGTAAAGATATTCAATGCAATGTTCTCCAACCTCCTTCATATCTGTTACCAACCATATGTATAGCCTCATGGTCGAAAATAGCCGTTACTAGCCGTTGGGGGTCATTAAATGCTCTGCAGGACGCAAAAGTCGAGTTGCAGAATTGTCAGGAGAGCTGGCTTAACTTCCTAGAGCCGACTCTGTACAGCCGGCTCACCATTTCTGCAACCGACTTTCTGGGATTGCACCCAATTCTGTTTTTCTCGAGAGCCGGCTACAAGACATTGAGCCGGCTTTGGAACTCCAACTTTAAATACATTAAATATTCTTCAAAAGAGTCGACCATTGTGCATTAAATGCACCCTCACAGCCGGTTGCAAAGTTGGAGCTGGCTTTGCATCTTTTCTCCGCGCGTGCCAAACAACGGTCTTCAAATTTTTGCCTGTAGAGCCAGCTGCAGCTCCCAAAGCCGACTCTCTGCACTTCCATTTCACCATAGCCGGCTGCAGCTTTTAAGAGCCGGCTCTCTGCAAATATTCAAGCCTTTCTGGTCCATTTTTAAGTGCAATCCAAGTTTACTTATTTTGCAATCTTTTGACATTTTAACTACACACTTAAATGAACCAATTAGTCACTCAAATGTGTTTTGTAATCATCAAAATCATAGGTACAACAACTCCTCTAGTTTGGGCCATAAGAAGTCGACCTTGGTGGAGAGACAAGCACCTGAGGCGATAGCAAACGCTGTGACGGCAACGTGGGTGATGATGGAGGCGATGGCAATGGCTGTGACAGCAACGTGGGTGATGGTGGAGGCGATGGCAACGGCTGTGACGGTGACAAGTGAACTAAGGCCGGTTTAGCAAGCCTAAGAAAACCGAGATTTAGGTTTGGAAACCCAGATTTGGAGAGGAAGAAGGGAGAAGAGAGAGAGAGAAAGAATAAGAATGATGATCTGATTTTGATTTTAATTTTGGAGAAGTAGTAGGTTTAGGGTTTTTAATTTGAAAAGGAAATGAAAGGAGAAACAAAGAAAATTGTGATTTTTAGGGAATTTGATTGAAACTAGAAAAAGAGAAAACAAATTTTTATGTGGGCCCCACTAAAAGGAGAAACTAAGAAGATGACAATCTAACGTGTAAAAAAATGCCACGGTGACAATATTTTCTTTGTTGGATATACACATCATTAAAATTTTAAAAAGCCAGTGATTTTGTGTCATCTTAACGTGCCACCTGTGTATTTAACTGATGGAAGGACCATTTTGATACTGAAAATTAAAGTTTAAGGATAATTTTGGTACTTTTTAAAGTTGAAGGATAATTTTGGTGCTAAAGTGAAAAGTTGAGGGACCAAAATGGTACTTTAACCTATAATTTATATCCCAATACATGTAATTTTGATCCAAAAATCTCATGGAATAATGAAGATATTTTGGAGCCACAATCAGGGTTTCAATCTCAAGAAGAGGAGACATGTTTGGATAAAAATCTGGAGGTCCAATCAAGTCATTTGCTCAACTTAGTTGTTGAAGAGATCCAAGGTGAGTTACCTAGTGTAACAATGAAAAATCAAGAAAAGGTAAACATTTTACCCTTGAAGATTGAAGGACAACTTGGAGAAGTAGAAATTATGCCTACAGAAACTAAACAAGAGGATGTCCCTAAGGAAGAAGAGGAAAAAGCTCAAGTGTCATTTGAAGTGTTCAATGGGGAGTCTCCTTTAACCAAATCTGATTTTAATGATTATTTTGTTATTGATATGGTTGATGAGATTTTGCAGAAAAATACTTATGAGGATCCATTTGAGATTTACCTTATTCAAGCAAAGGATCCAATCAAAGAATACATAAATTGCTTGAACACATCATCATCGTCCTTGGAATCAAATGGGGCAATTCTAGAAGAATTGGGAAAGCACATCTCCTGGCCTAAATCCAAACCACCTCAAAATAGTCATTGGAGAAAATCTTATGGTGGATTCAACTTAAGGGCAAGGAAGCCAAGATTTAAGAAAACAAGAGGACATGCCCTACGACCTGATCCAAAACCACCTTGGAGTGGTAGAAAGTCTAGTTACTGACTATAAATTAAGCGCTTCTTGGAGGCAACCCAAGCATAAATTTTTATTTTCTTTTATTTCTTTGTCTTTTATTTTAATAGTTTATATTTTTTTATTATTATTTTTTCTCTTTATGGCCTAGGTTAATCCATAAATTGTTGTTCTTTGATTTTGGCTAGGTCATTGAACAAGTTTGGGAGACAAGACTATGGAAATTCACCTGCTAGAAGTCTCCTCTAAATGAAGACAACTCAACTTCAAAACTTCAGTTTTAAGTTTTCAAATGCAAAACCTAGGAATTTTCTCTTTTCTCTTACTTTTATTTTACATTGAGGACAATGTTTGATTTAAGTTTGGGGGAGAGAATAACTTTTAGGCATCCATTATTACGTTAGTTTGCATTCATATTTGCATGACATACATTTTTTTTCCTTTTTAGAAATTAGGGTTTCTTTTAGGAATTGGTCCAATTAGTGTCAAGGAATTGAATATTCTTGAGTTAGAACTTTTAAAATTTTTGAATCTTAGAGGAGATACAAATCTAAAAAATAACACCATTGTGATGAAGTTTAAGTTCATGAGTATTCTATTCTACTTGAGCACAAGTTTGTAGTGAAAAGTTTAGAGAGAAGACTTAGTAACACCTAAAAAGCACTAAAAAAAAAAGAAAAGAAAAAAGGAAGCCAATACAAAAGAGTTTATTAATTTCTACTCCAATGTTTTTAGTTGCTTAGTAACTAAGGGTTAGCATGAGACCCATGTCAATTTTCACGTCAAACGGTAACTTGAAATATGAGCATGCAAAGCACTTTAAGTTTATGACTTGTTGAGTAACCGAGTGCTTTTAGCACAAATGTTAGTATTTATGTCAAAAGAAAAGTGATAACTTAGGGAATAATATGTTGTATGGCTGAAAAAAAAAAAAAGGAAAAAAATAAATAGTAATAAGTGATAAGGTGTGAAGGTCTAAAGTTAAGACTTCTTATTATGAATTTCCACACACACACACTAAGTACTCATGGGTTAAATCTTTTAACAAGTGGTGTGAAGAATAGGATGGAGTATTTTACTGTAAGTGAGTATATGAAAACTTTTGAATATTTGAGACTTTGTATCTAATTGAACTTTAATTCTTAAATTTTCTTTGCATGCATATCATATAGTTGTATTCTTGCATTGGGATTTTGTGGGTAAATCCACTGAAAACCATCATGAGACACAACTCATCCACTAGGGTGACATAGGGGTTTAAAGGCTTGTTGCACATGTTAAGTGCAATTGTAATTCTTACGAAAATGAGTTAGGTTTTATTTTTGCTTCTTTTATCTTTTTATTTTACTCGAGGACGAGTAAAACTTAAATTTGGGGGAGTTGAATTTATATACATATTAATGTGAAGTTGTTGCCTTGATATTATTGATATTTGGATGAATTTTAAGAGATTTTATTTGGTTTTACATCATTTTTATTCTTTGTATTATTTGTGTAGGAATGGACTTAATTAGAAGGAATCATAATTTTCAAGAGTAAATTGTAGAGATCAGAAACTTGAGGATCAACTTGTGCAGAATTCAGAAGTCAGGGACCAGGACTGTTATTTTTCCCTTACAGAAATTGCTAAGAAGGCCAAAAACCCGACACGTTGAGGGCATTGGGCGCTGAACAAAAAGTGTCGGCACCTCGTTGAAGGTATTGACTCTTTATGCGATTTTCATAAAATCTGTGTTCAATTGGTTATTATGGGTGTGGGCCTACTTATATTTTAATTAGAATTTTTAAAATCTTATAAATATTCATCTAAATTTAGAATTAAGAGAGCTGATGGAGGCTGTGATAGCTTTTTTTTGAGCATTCTTGGAGATTAAGATAGAGAATTCATCCACAATAGAAAATTAAGAATTTCAATTACAAGTTTGTTTTTTTAGATATTCTTATGTTCATAACTATAATTTTATATTTTATTATTTTTATTATGAACCAATTTATTTTATTAGGACTATAATGTAGCCTAATCAATTTAATATAAATTTTGTAATTTTTATACTTTCAATTAAAGTTATCTGCACGAGAAGTTTATATTATTAAATTTAATACACTAGAAGCTTGATCATTTTTCAATTGACGTAGTGATTTATGCATGAACTTGAAAAAAAATTGTATAAATTAAACCAATAATAATATAAACCATGTGTTAGACTATGAAACCGAGAGGTAATTAGCTCAGATATGATAGTGGAAGAAGAGAAAAGAGTTAGTAGCTTCCCCTTCTTAAGTTAGAGGTTTCCATAGAATTTAATACTCATTAATTTGTTTAAAATTATATAGAGATATGATTAATTTAACAAACCAATGAAGGATTAATTTGACTTGAAAAAGCTAGTTAATTAATTTAGGGAAATCCGTCATCACATACAATAACACTTAACAATTTGATAATTCAGAATTTATATTAATTGATTATGATGAAATTGATGCCTTAGTACCTCATATCTTGGTTAGTTTTATTTTAATTTTTATTTTCTTTTTATTTTTAATTAAACTTTCTTCCTTTTTTACTGTTTAAATAAATTTAGATTAATTATTTTAATACTTAATTAGACACAATCATCATTGGTTCGACATTTTTTTATCATTATATTACTTAGAGCGACTAGTACACTTGTTAGAGTAATTTTAGTGCATCATGCCTCATGAAGGCTTGAGAAACATCCTAAATAAATGATCCCATCAAGGCAATAAGAGCTCAAGGTACTAAACATTCAGCCAAGCCCCCTGCTCCTCCCTATACGTTCTTAACCTGCTTATCTCATCATGCAGAAAGTATGTCAACCATAATCTCCATAAGATATCAACTTAGATTACATACCCTTCGTTTCTTACTGACTTATCATACCTAAACTAGGCATGTTGTTTAAATAAATCCAAACATGAGTTAGGGAGAACAGAAAGTAAAACCCATCATGCATAACATCTCATTCAAAGTCAATAAGCAACTGTACAATTAAGGAGTAAAAGGCTTGATTCTTCTAAAGGTAATTCACAAAGCCCACAAGCAGCAAAAGCACCATCAAGTAAAACGTCTCTTTTAGCTAAACTATCTTTCGTAGGAATTCTAGCTTGGAAAATGAAAAATATATAATGAACATAATGAACATGATAATGAAATAAAGACCTTGCCTAAAACAATTCAAAAAATAATATAAAAGTGTAGCTTATCCCAAATGCTCCCAATGGATCCCTGTTATTCAGGGCAGAAAAAAAACCAAGTTTTGGACCAAAATAAGAAGTATAGTGAAGCATATGTACCAAAGAGCTGTTATATTTTCTGTTAATTTGGTTATTCTTTCACTCCAATTTATTTTTTCTTTCTTTGTTTTCTAATTGTTCTTCCTCTACTCTCTGAAGTTTTTTATGATTCCAAGCAGAGATCTCAAGGGGAAATTGAAGAAGAGTAGAATCAAGTTTGGGGATCAAAAGATAGAATAGAGGGTTTCTAAATAATGAGAAACATAAGAAAATCAAAGAAGAGAAGAGGAGGTTATTGGCGCTAAGATGATGAATTAATTTGGAAAAGGAATTTGCACCGGGGGTTTGTGAATTTCTGAAACACGGAATGTTGAAGACAAGAAGAGGCAAAATTGGGATTACTAAACTTTTAACACTAAATAACATCATTCTAATAATCTAACCGTCTAAAAATTAGCATTAATGACTGCAAATCAGTTTTCTAAAAGTTAAAAAATAAAATTAAAATTACTATTGTTAGACAGGAACATGTAGTTAAACACCAAACACCAAACGAACTCCACTATTTCCCTTAATTATTCCAAATCCAAAAGGAATCATAGAAATCACCTTAATACACCCATGTTTAATTAGTATGGACGTTGGCCCTCAATATTTCCGTAGGGATCATAGTTGCAAATTACAAAAACCCACCCATTCTTGCACTTGACCCGACCGCACCCGAGATGAACGGAGTTACGCCAAACCACCTGGGTGTAGTGCAGGCATTCGCCGTTCACACACGAGTTCTTAGCATAGTTGTAGTTAGGCTTCTCACCGGCCCACATTTTCACGGCGTCGACGCCATTAAGGTCAGGGTAGCCCGCAGCGAGTTTCTCCCCATAGGGGCCATCAGAATGCACCATGTTGCAGTCTCGAATCCTTTTCTTGGCGTATTTTTGAGCATAGGCAGCCACTGTAGTGTTCCAGATCATTGGACCGACCCCAACCTTGGCTCGAACCGCGTTGTGGGCTCGAATGTAGTCTTGAGGGGAGTTTTGAGCTAGAAGGAGGTGAGCTAACAGGGTGAGACCCACGAAGAAAACGGCTAACAAGAACTTATCGAACTTCATTTTCCACCTCCCTAGAACTGAAGTTTTGATGGTTTTTGATATGATGAACCAAAATGTGTGAGGTATTTATAGACAATTTCCTAATAATTATAAATATGCAAGTTGCATTAGTTCTCTTCGTATATATGCATGACATTCCATCTACATTATTAAGATTCATAATTGATTTTATAACTTGCCTCAATATTATTTAAGAAAATAAAAATTATTATTAATGATATGAAAATATAAGGATCAACTACTACTAATAATTAGACAATTTAAAAAAATTCCTCAATCATAATGCTTTTTTTAGTGCAAATTATTGTAACAGAAAACGTCACAAGAGATTTTTTTTTTTTTTTTTGTAGTGAGAGTTTTATAAACTTTTGAAAACTTATAAACTTTAAATTAAAAAATTATTAAGATAATTTAGACATTTTGATTAGCCATGATTAGAGAACTTGCATCCAAAGCCACCGTATTAGGTGCATCTTTCCGCAGATTCCGCTATGAATATCAGCAATTGACTTGAGGAAAAAGGAAAAGTAAAGGGTACCAGAGTCCCTTGAATTTGATGCAAATAATTAATAACAAGTGATGATCGATGCTAGAGAATAGAAGTTAGGAGATACAGAGAATGAATATTGGTCCCCAGTGAATATATAACTCTAATTACTATACTCAATTTCTAAACAAGAATTTTCAACATCTCTAATCGCGCGATTACGGCGTACATCATGCAGAGGAGCGATTTCTACTTAGCACCAGAGTCTTTGAAGCCAGAAACGTGAAGTCATATTTAAAGTGCATCTTTTTTTTTTTTTTGTAACAGTTTAAATTTGATTCTTTGTAAATTTGTTCAAAAAAAAGTGATTTTTACTTCTTTTTTTTTTTTCCCTCACTAGTTCTTTTGACTTTTTAAAAACTTTTTGACTCCATTCTCAACTTCCATTTGTAATCTGCAGTTTATTATTTTTCCTTTTTTTTTCTAAAAAAATTCTAGGTTGCGCCAATTCTCTCTTACGTCTTTTACCTGAAAATGTGCAAATAAAAATTTTATTACATTTTCTATCTTAGTATATAAATTTTTAGATTTTTAAAATAGGCTATAAATTTTCATTTTTTTCTAAATAAAGATGAGGTTTTTACTCTCTTTTTTTAAAAAATAAGAATACAAATTTTGCTCTATTTCTATTTAAAGATGATGATAATATGATAAACGACAATTTTAATTAAAATAGGCTCAAATTTGAATCCTTAAATGAAAAAAAGCAAAGTATATATCTCTAACTAGAAAAAAAAGTGAAAATTTATAACTTGATTTAGAAATAAAAAAATATTTCTATCTTTCAATAAAAAAATAACAATGTTCTATTATCATCTAAATATTTTTCTCATCTTTTTATTCACCACACCTGATAGTTAGAGCATGCTTAGATTCATGAAAATGAAATTTATTTACCATTTGGGTGAAGAAACAAAAAATCATAGACGCATTCTACAGAATGGAATCATGGCCTCAATTCATTTTTTTTTTTTTTCCTTTTGAAAAATGAAAATTAGGGAAAAAGACACACTTTGGTTGTCAATTTTCTGGTGTTAGTGAAAATTAGTTTAATTTTTCTACTTCAGCTTTTATAACTTCTAGAATGAGCTTATTTCTATGTTCCCATTCTTGGGTGATGAATTTGAATTTCTCACCTTCAACAGCAAAGAGAAATTTAGAGGGGGAATGAAGAAAAAATTAATCAACGAAGACAAATTTGCAGTGGGCTAACTAAAACCCAATTCGCAAAGGGTTTGAAATTCTAGTTTAGGCCCACCCCTACTTCTGTTTTTCTTTTGGGCCAGCAGCCTACTCCGCCCCTTCCTTTTCGCAGACTAACCATTTTGCTGATTGGATTGGCCAGAAGGCCCAGAAATATGTCGAAGGGTGTGCTAGCTTTCCATTGGGCTCATGCACTCCAATAGAGGTCTTTTTTTTTTTTTTTTTTTTTTTCATGCACTCCAATAAGAAAGAAATGAAATATCTGACATATGTTCAATTTTTTTTAGATTATAAAATGAAAGACAATTTTTTTATTCTAAATTTATTAAATAAGATGATGCGTGTTAAATTAGGAGAGACATGATGAGGAGTGAAAGAAAGGTAATAGTAATGTTTGAATTCTTTTCTGCACTTGTATGCTATTAAGGCTGTTGTGGTTTGATCGGAGGTTTTATAAGTTTTACTATAAAAATAAGTTAAATTGCAACGAACATCATTATGTATAAGGAATAATTATTTTCTACTTATATCAATCAATTTAATTATTTCTAATAAATTGATAATATCTAATAGCAATTCTTGTAAGTAAAGAGTAGGTATTTTTGTAACTAAATTATAGAAAGAAAAGAGTAGGTATTCTTCATATTATACATTATATATTATATATTAGTAGAGATTTATTTATATACAAGTTTTACACATTATATTTATATAAAATCTTAATCATTTATTTCTCTTCAATACTTGAGATTTATTATCATTTTTAGATAAAAAAAAAAGATAATTATTTTTAACAAATATGATAAACAGGTAACTAAATCTCTATCATTGAAAGTAAAAAACTAAATTATTAAGATTTTATATAAATAATTGTATATAAAATTTATACGTAAATGAATTCTTACTAATGTAATATTATACCTTCTATTTATCTTATTTTTACATTTAAGATTTGACAAAAGAAATAACATACATTAATTTCTTCCCACCAAATATAACATCAATGCACTACTAAAATTTTGGCTTTTAGCAACAATATATCAGCAACATGGGATTGTTTGTTGTTGAAAATATGTATCAGCAACATAAGGCTTGTTGTTGAAAGTTCTTCCGTACGCTTCAACCTGAAAAAGCAGCCCTACTTTCAGCAATATACTTCTTGTTGCTGAAAGTTACTTTCAGCGACATACTTCATCTTGCTGATATTTTTCGGTGAGTCCCTAGGAATGTAATTGATACTTTTCAACAACATGTTCCTTGTTGGTGAAAGTGAATTTCAACAACAAGAGTTATATTGCTGAAAACCTTAAGTATTAGCAACATATATCTTGTTGCTATTATTTTTATCTTTTTACCAACCAAACATCAACAACAAGGAACATGTTGCTGATATTCTTTGACCGATGGTTGGCCAAATCTATATATATATATATATATATATATACAGGCCGTCTGCAACTACCATGAGAGCATCACCACTTCCACTTTCAGCAACAAGGGGTATGTTGCTGAAAGTGAATTTCAGCAACATGCCCCTCATTGCTAACATATTCCGGTCACCACACACCAGCCATTCCACTTTCAACAAAATGGTTCTTATTGCTGAAAGTGAATTCCAGCAACAATGACCATGTTGCTGAAAATCCTTTGACTAGTAGCTCACCCATTATATATACACCTTTCCATTGGCAATATATACACACCTCTCACACTTCTCAATTTCTTGTTATTTCTCCCTTACTCTTGCAATTTAGTTTTTTTATCCTCACATAATTATTTTTATATTATAATTTAAAAGTAATAAATTTTATAAATTTCAAAACTCTTTTTTCTGTTGCTTAATGGAGAGTCAACAATATTTTGATAACCAATTGGAAAGTCAAGATTATTTTGACAATTAATTGCAAAGTCAAGATTATTTTGACAGCCAATATAATGGTATAATTTTTTTTTTTGCCTTTCCTTATTTCTCATTTCCCATTCATGCACCCCATTTACTATCATATTACTTAACTTTATGTTATTTTACACAGGAATCATTGAGGATACTCCTGAATCATTATGGAATTGCCAATCTGAAAGTCCTCCCAAGATGAAGTTGAAAAAAGCAAAGAATAATGTATCAACTGACCAACGCATCCCATTGCCTAATACTGTAAACTACTCTGTTTGTCAAATACGTGATACTCCTAGACATTTAGCTACAGTTTGTCCGCACCGATATGCTGTAACTTGTCAACTGTGTAACTGTGAGGGTCATATTGCAAAAATTTGCTCGAATTGTTATCGATCACCATCTTTGTCAAATCCACCCAAAACCCCTGCTGAGCCCTCCAAAACAATTACAAAGATTTTTGGTAATGGTAGGCATCTTACATTTGAAAAAAAGTATTGGGATGCTGCCGTTCACATAATATCATTGTCTTACTTATGTTCTTCAATTTTTTTTCCAATTTTTTTTCCAATTTCTCTTGTTTTCTTGTGATTATCTTATATATTTTGACATTACAACATTTATTAATGATTTCTAAGTATTTCTCACGTTGATTGTTAAGAGTTTGCATGAAATTCTTTTACTTTATGAACCACATAGTTCAAGAGTTCAATCTTACATAGTAGAGTCGATTGTAAAGGACTAAGAATCGACTCTCAACATAGAGAGTCAACTATTTGAAGGGAAAAAATATGATACTTACTGGGATTTGGTAGTCGACTCTCCACATTATAGAGTCGACTCTTTTGATTTAGAGTCGACTCTATGATGGAGAGTCGACTATAGGCTGCAGCAAATTCAATTCCTGCATACTGGAATTTAGTAGTCGACTCTTCACATTATAGAGTCGACTCTAAATCAAAAAGAGTTGACTTTATAATGGAAAGTCGACTATAGACTGCAACAAATTAAATTCCTGCATACTGGAATTTGGTAGTCGACTCTTCATATTATAGAGTCGACTCTGAATCCAAAAGAGTTGACTCTATAATGGAGAATCGACTATGAGCTGTAGCAAATGCATTTCCTGCTTACTGGAATATGGGAGTCGACTCTTGCTGCTTGATAGTCGACTCTCATATGCTTGAAAAGTCAAATATAGGTCTATATTCGACTCTTTAGTTCACTTCTGTTGTTTTCCAGAATTTGCTGTTATTGTTTCCTTTTTTTTTTTTAGCAACATCAACTATGTAATCTATATTAACTGGAGTATGAAACATACTTCACTATTAACTATGACCATTTAAACAAACTTCAAAATCCTTCTATATACAATCAAAATTTGTAAAAAATACTAATGAATCATTAAAACCACATGCACATCAAACTTTAAAACCACAACCACAAATTGCCATTCAAGCACACTATGAACGACCAACTTGCTTGCCATCAATGGAAGCACATCAAGAACATAATCAACCAATACAAAATCATCACAATTATGCTATGCTCATTGATGTTAAAAACTGCATTAAATTAAACTGCATCTAATGTCAATATTATATATACATATTCAAAAATATAAAAGTCAGAACATTAAGAAAACCTTCCAAAGAGTGTTCAAATACTAAAACAATAATTTAACAACTATCAACAACTGCAACGAGAGGATTTATGCTTCCAGATGTGAAAAGGGATCAGTGGGTTGTTGTCTGGAGGATGTGCCAGTAGTAGATGGATCTCCTCTTGTCCCTCGAGGACTTGTAGGTGCTGCCATCTAACAGTCACGAATGTGATCATCGAGCTTCGATTCAATCCGTGCAAGTCTCTCGAGAATGAGTTGCATTCCTCTTTGTGTGGTTAATCTCTAAGGAACTCGAGATGAAGCAGCTTGTGAGGGACTTGCTTCTTCAGTTTCTTCGGCATGTTCTTCATCATCAAACCCCTCACCCTCATCATCTTGTCCTCCTCTTCTCCTTTTCTGCTTCATTGTCCAAGAATTTGTTCTTGCATTGAATACATACCCCATTTTGTTCAGTGAACTCTCATTCAGAAGCTCGTGATTGTGTAGGTCTCGGGACTCCATACCACACAAATCAACACCTGCATTTTCCATAAGTAATGTGATGAAAGTGCCATACACTAGTGCGAGTGTCGATCTACCCTTATAATACACCATTTGTCTCATAATATGGTGTCCTAAATTGATCCGCCTCTAATCAAGAATATATGCAAACCACACACAATCTGGACCACTAAATTTCCCAAAAGAACCTTGCCTTGGCAAAATTATTTGATTGTAAATCCAAAACATTAACCGATTCTCCAAATTCAGGTGGTGAATGGTTAATGTTTGTCCCTCATTGTACTCATCCCCCATGATAAATTTCTTTCCTAATTCCTCTGTAAATGCATTCAATTCGATGGCTCCCTCATTTGGCAAATGTAAAACATCATTTATGGTTTCAACATCAAATTTAAAAGTTTTCTTAAGAACTGTTGTTCTATACCCTCCATCCTCCGAATCACTCAAATTTGCATAAAAAATCTTTATCAATTGCGGGTAAACCCTCACCTTTCTACTTACTAATTCAATCCACCCCATTGCATCTAACATTTCTCTTATATGCAATCCCCCTTTGCATATATCATCCAAAACTACTCTAAACCCATAAATGACTTTCCTATTTCCTAATTTATTATATGCTTCTATATCATTTCGTGATATAAAGTTCCAAGGGTTATCGGGTTGACATACCTGCTCGGTGTCTGTGCTTTCACCACTCTCCTCAGGACTTTGCTCAGCCCTGTGATGCCTTCCAGACGTACTTGCCGCCTGCCCCCTTACTTTCTTTACAACTCTTTAGTCCTCACTATTTTGGGAGATAATGCACGAATTTTAAAGGAATGGGCCGAAAAAGGTGTGGGTTTGTGTTCGGGTGAGTTATTTTGGTGAAATTTGGGAGGATTTTGGCTAGTTTAAGTGTTAGGTTTCTCAGAGAGTCAAATAGGAGAGAAAGGGAAAATGGGGAAAACTGGAACTTCCGCAATTTTAATCAAATCCCGCGCCAAAGAGTCAACTCTATACCTTGAGAGTCGACTCTTCCAAACATAACAGTCGACTCTAGCAAGTAATAGTTGACTTTGAATAGAGAAGTGTTTATTTTCCTGCAGCCATACAAAGAGTCGACTCTGTTCTGCACCAAAATGTTTCACTACTCTCTGGAATTTGGGAGTCGACTCTTTTTATTATAGAGTTGACTCTAGTGCCTATAAGAGTCAAATTTACATTCATAGATTCGACTCTTTATTGGAATTCATAATAATTTTAAATTTTTCGTTTGAACAGTCGATTATATAACTTCGTATATGATCCTATAGTTATATTTATTACATTTATAATATCACCTAAATACCCCTTATTATCACATAAATTCCCTTCTTACCCAGTGTACTGTAGCAATTAACTTCTCCATCTCCTCCATTATTCCAGCAACCATTCTCCTCCATTATCTCCCTCTCCTCTATTAGTACAGTAACTGTTCTCCTCTATTAGTATAGTAACTGTTCTCCTCTATTATTACAGTA
>BPVZ01000065.1:804457-817042 GCA_020521535.1 Rubroshorea leprosula | reverse complement strand
TATATTAATGGTATGTACTAATATTAATTTACATTCCTTTTAACTCGTACTTTTTATCTAAAATATTTTGATTTATTTACATTATATTTGATGTATTAAATCATTTATACTATTAATTTTATATTCAGATACATATTACTTCAACTATTGTATTTTTAACTATTAATATTGATTTAAGACAACTGCACCTAAGAATCCGAATATGAATCTTATATTTTGGGGAGTGTGCATGACTCCACCGTCACTTTCATCCATTTGCTACTTGGATTTTTGACTTCAATATAATTAACTTTCAGCAACATAGTGCATGTTGCTGAAAGGCTCATCCTTTTAACATCACACTCCATGTTGGTGATGTAAGCTTTTAAGGCCAACCCATTTTCCCACACACTCTTTGCTTTCTGCACCATTCTTCCCCCTAAAACATTGTTGCCATATTTCCTCCCATCTCTACTTCATCTTCCTACCAGAATTTGCCACAATCCGAGAAGGCAATTAAGATTTTTAAGGATTATTTACAGTACAAGCTTTCATATTTTCGTTCATTAAGGTAAGTCTACCATCTTCCCATTATTTCCTTATATTTTTTCTACCCTCTTTAATCCTATAGTTTAAATCCATTATCTTTTGTATTCATAACCCATTTTTGTTTCGCATTTGATAAATTATGATTTATATACTGTGAAATAAACTTCTGCAATTTGCATATACCATTTCCCAATTGCCCTTCATTTTTATTTCAAGAGTAAATTTTATTTCTCATTAGTTTTCACCCTGATCTTCATTATATTTTAATGTTTTCTTGTATATTATAGTTTTTATTTCTATCACGGATGAATAAAAAGTACGTTATTTTTTACTTATTATTGTTTATTATATTATACATAACTTACAAAAAAAATAGTAGTTGATACAAATATTATTATATTGTAAACACACATTTGTTATAAAAAATTAAATATTAATTTGAAATTTTTGATTCCCTTAGATGGTATTTTCAGTAAGTTTTTCATCAAAAATAAAGTAATGGTTAAACTCCAAATTTTACTCCATAAATTTGAAGGGTGTGTACACTCTTCATATTATAATTAGTTTATTAAATTATAGTCCTTAAATTATAAAAAAGTATACCTTATTAGTTCTTCTGTTAATTACCCGTTAACTTTATTAGAATTTACATAATTTTAAATCCCTAAAATTTTAGTATAAGTACATTTTTATCCCTCAACTTTTAATATATGCACAATTTCTCCTAGAACTTAAAGCTAATTTACTATAGATAAATATATATTTTTTTTTATGCAACCAATGATTTAATCCACAAGAAGATAATTGACTCGTTTTTTGTCACCTGGTTTGGTTCAACCGGTTCAACCGGATTGACTAATCAAGTCAACCAGTCAACCTAATAAATAGTATTTAATTGATTTTCTCAATTATAAATTATTTTTACATTAATTGATTTCATTTTTAAAATTGATATAAATCATTTTTATATTTATTGATCAAACAAATTATTAATTTTTAGAACTTTTTTTAAAATTTATTAATTTAAAATTCATTTTCTTCATTAAATTTATTTAAATATATAATATATATTTCCTTTAATAAGCAACTAAAAGTATTGATATCATATTAATTATAAAATTATTTTTTCCTTATATTGATTTTTTCCTAAAATTTCTCATGATTGATTTTAATTTTAAAAATATTTCATTCATTTGATTATCTAAAATATTAATTATTTTATTTGTAAAATTACTTTAGATTATTTTTAATTTTAAGTTGATTTCATCAATTTCATTATATAAAGTTGTTATTTATTTTATTTTAAAAATCAAATTGATTTATTTTAAATTACAATCACTTTATAATTTGAAATAGTAATTTAATTTCAAATTACATTTAAATAAATTTAAAAAATTTCATTCCTTAATTGTGATTTGATTTTAAATAGATTTTACAATTTAATTATTATATTATCTATTAATTACCAACATAAAAAATAAAAATTAAAGAAAAATAGAGAATAAATTGAAAATGTAAAAAATGTTTTGATCCGGTTGATTAAGTTGACCGAGTTGAATGGGTTTCACTGGTTTGGTTGGGTCTGAGTGGGTTTGATCGGGTTTTGACCAGGTTTGACCTCCAATGGATAAATATCATAAACTGACCCATTTTTAGAACCGATTTGGTTCAATTGATTGAACCGACCAAGCCAATCCGCTTTGAAAACAGTGTTTGCAACCTTTATGCACTAGTTGTTGGGTTTTCCCATTTCTTTGTCTATTACACGTACTTATATAATTACTATTATTATCTTAATAATGATTTATTTTACTTAAAATCTTAATTGTATTATTTAGTTAAAAATGATAGATGATCGTCGTTAGATGTATCGACGACGAGGTCCTCGTGGAGATTGTGATGTCGAATTCTTTAATGGATTACAACAATTTTTTGATTTCGCATATAGTCATCCTAGTGTTCACTCGAATGCCGAAATTCGCTGCCCCTGTAGTAAATGTGGAAATTTACCTCACCACAACAAGGAAACTATAAAAAACCATCTGTTGAGATATGGTTTCATGGATGCATATTCTGTGTGGTGGGCACATGGTGAAACTTTAAGTAACAATGTTGATCCATGGTTAGCCGCAAGTGATGTGGCATCCTCAAGTAATATTGAGGAACATGTTAATGCTGAGGATGATATCCATCACATGGTTTATGATGCATTCTGTCCATTTGAGAACAATCGCCTTAGAAATGAAACAGAGTTCGCATTTGAAAATGTTGGGGATGCGCCAAATAAACATGCACAATCTTTTTATGACTTGTTGCGTGCTTCAACAATCCCACTTAGACCATCATCTAATAATCAAACATTGCTTGGATGATTATCATATATGCTGCACAGCAAAGCCAAAAACAACATAACTGGTGTTGGTTACAATGACATCATTCTGGGCTGTAAGCAATTGTTAAGTCTGGAAGATCAGCAAAAAGTACTATAAAATTTTTATGAAGCAAAATAATTCATGAAGAACTTAGGTTTAGGCTATGTCAAAATTGATGCATGTGTCAACAACTACTTTCTGTATTATGGTGATGAGGTTAAGTCACGTACTGCTTGTCCAGTTTGTGGTGAACCTAGGTATAAAAAATGCAATTGGGCTCAAACTCAAAAAAAGGGTAGGCCCAAGAATTCTTTGTGGTATCTACTCATTATTCCACACCTACAGAGGCTGTACATGTCTCGTAAAACCATTAAGCATATGACATGGCACCTTAAATGTCATGTTGACTCGGAGATCCTCATTCATCCTACTCAGTCTACTGCTTGGAGGCACTTTGATGCCGTTCATCCTTCATTTGCATCCGATCCACGAAATATCCGTCTTGGTCTTGCAACAAATGGGTTTAACCCATGGGGTCATTCTTCGAGATCATATTCCTGTTGGTTTATTTTCATTGTTGTTTACAATCTTCCTCCTGAGATGTGCATGCAACCTGAGTTTACATTCCTTACACTTGTTATTTTTGGACCAAAAAGTCCAGGAAAAAAACATTGATGTTTTCCTCTGTCCACTTATTGATGACTTGAAATGGTTATGGTCGTCGGAGGTAGAAACATTTGACAGCTTCCGTAAACAAAACTTCACAAGGCAAGCCATGCTTATGTGGACCATAACGGATTTCCCCGGCTATGGTATGGTTTCTAAATGAAGCACGCATGGTCGTCTGTCTTGTCCATATTGCATGGAAATGACTCGTGCTTTTACTTGCAATATGGTCGCAAGATCTGCTTCTTTGACTGTCATCAACAGTTTCTTCCTGCATCACACTCATACATAATGGATGCAACTCAATTCCTTAAGGGCCACCTAGAATTTGGCCCCCCTCCTCCACGATTAGATGGTCATTCCGTTCAACTTCGAGTTGCAGCACTACCTGATGTTTTATTTGGAAATCCATCAGTAAACCAAACTATTCCCAGGTTCGGTGAAACACACAATTGGGTCAAACAGAGTATCTTTTGGGAACTCCCATACTGGGGGGATAACCTTATCAGACACAATCTTGATGTCATGCACTGTGAGAAGAATTTCTTTAACAACATCATACACACTGTCATGAATGACTCATCCTCAAAAGACAATGTTAAGTCAAGAATGAACTTACCATTGTGTTGTGATAGGGAAGAACTACACTTGTACTATGATAGTTCTGGGTCGTTTTGCAAGCCAAATGCAAGTTATGCACTTGACACGGATAAAAAAAGATGTCTATGTACATGGCTCAAAAATGTGCTATTTCTAGATGGATTTGCATCTAACATCGCATGTTGTGTGAACTTAGCTAAGCTACGTTTAGTTGGATTGAAGAGTCACAATTGCCACATATTCATGCAACACCTCATTATAATTGCTTTCCGTGGCTTGTTACCGGATTCTATATAGGGTCCATTAATAGAAGTAAGTAATTTCTTCTGTGCACTATGTTCCCCAACTGTCAACGTAAAAGACATGGCAGTTTGGGAAACGAAGATAGTTGAAATAGTATGTAAGTCGGAAAGAATCTTCCCACCATCATTTTTTGATTGTATGGAGCACCTAGCAATCCATCTTCCTTGCAAGGCGAATTGGTGGGCCTGTACAATTTCGATGGATGTACCCATTTGAACGGTAATGGAAACAAGTTTGCATTAGTTTCATATATAACAGAATCTATAACAATTTGTTATGCTTATATCTAATTTCAAATTTTACAGACGAATGCACAAATTTAAACAAATAATAGGGAACAAGAATCATGTTGAGGCATCCATTGTCGAAGCATACATTCTCAATGAAATAACAAGATTTTGCTCACGATATTTTGGTGCGGATGTTGAAACAAGTTGGAGCAAGCCCCCAAGGAACTTTGCTACAGTTCCACTTTATAGGAACACAGAATTCTCAATATTTGTGTGCCCTGGTCATCCAATGGGTTCACATTCACAAACACATTGTCTAACTACTCAAGAGATGAAGGCGACTGAACTTTATGTCCTACTAAATTGTAGGGAAGCTGATGCACTTCTTAGGTGAGATATGACAAACTAAACTCCTTTTTATTAAATTTTTGGAGTAAGCTTGCTGAATTATAGTAGGAAAGTTCAACATTTCATTTTTTGGTCACACCTAATTGTTTCCATATTTTAGCATCTTTGATCGAGAAGTTGGTGTATATATGATTCCTTCTAATCCACACGAAGCACGCAATAGAAGTTTTGTTATATGGTTCAAAGATAGGGTAAACAATATTTTTCATCATGTCATGTTATTTCAAATATTATTATATACCTATACATATATAGTCATATACAATATATTAACTAATTGAGTTTTTAACGAAAATATTATAAATTTGACTAATAACACGTACATATAAATTTGGTAGGTGTTAAATGACAATCATGAAAGGAATGAGGTTTTGCAATACCTTGCACTCGGTCCATCATGGATAGTGAATGTGTACAAAGGTTATTATATCAATGGTTTTAGATTTATGACACAAAAAGCCAGTAGTGAAAGACAAACATATAACTATGGTGTATATGTGAAAGGAACAACCATATCTGATGATGCTGAGACTGATTATTATGGCATCCTTAATGAAATCATCGAACTATTGTATTATGGACCACATGCGCAAATGCATACAATTGTCTTATTTAATTGTGATTGGTTTGATACACATAGGGGAACACACATTAACCAAATTTACAACATTGTTGAGGTCAACCCACGATATCAATTGTCGACTAGCGAGCCATTTTGCTTTGCGTGTCAAGCAACGCAAGTGTATTACAGTAGTTACCCATCAGATAATCAAGCAATTCATGGATGGTTCATCGCATGCAAAATACATGCTAGACATTTGATTGACGCTTCTTCAACCTCACTTGATATAGAAGAAATATTCCAAGATGAGGAGTCACCATGCACACAATCGAATGAGCATAGTTCCAATTTGGCATCTACAAAATGCGTGGATCTGCATCCAAAAAGGAGCAACAATGGTTGATTTAAATGGAGATGCAAATGATGATGTTGATGAAAATGCGAGTGAAGGAAATGAAGGATATGCAATAAGAGGCGATGTTGGTGGCGATAATAATGAGACTAAATAGTCATTAAATAATTGAAATTAATATACAGTAATAGTTTTAAATTTTGGTTGTCATTAAAAAAAATAAATCTTGTATATAAGACTTCGTAATTAACAAATATACTTATGAATGACTAGTGACTATTTCTTCAATTTTTGTTTACGACCCTATGGAAGTGGGTTTATGATGGTGATTACTTCACCTATGACTTGTTCCCAGAACACAAAAGGCTGCAATTGTGGGAGTTGTTTAAGGTAAGAATAATTATCATTTCATACATAATCCTTCCATCCAACTTAAGATCAATGAAGAAAGGATGGGGTGATAATATGAAAGATGAATGGGATAAGTGGCGTACAAACGATGAGTATAGGTCGGTATAGGTGCCTGAGCACCTATGGCCTACATTATGCACTTATTGGGATTCTGATGAGTTTCACAATCTTAACGAGAGGGGGAAGAAAAATCGAGCTTCTGGGGAACGAGTTACGCACACTACAGGATCAGTGAGTTTTGATGTACATGAAGAACGGATGATAAGTAAGAAAAGAAAGAAAAGTGTATATATATAATAGATAATGAACACAAGTTATACTATTTTTGTATAATTATTGATTAACTATAAATATAAATAACTTGCTAACCTTGTATAATATGATTGTGACACACAGACCAAAGCTGCTGGGGGGGTAAGACCAGCACACCAAGAGCTATACAAGGAAACACATACTTTACGAAAAGGTGTCCCCCAAGGACAAGAAGCTCCATGGTGTGGCGACAAACATAAGACTCATCATGCAAGTGCAAACATACTAGATAAAAAATTTTCTATGAGTAACATAGATTGTTAGAAAAAGTGAATAAAAGGTTTATTAATAAAGTTAGTGGTGTTAAATAAAATATAACAAAAATTTTGCATGAGTAAGTATTAGTATGTGTAGGTGTTCATGAAAAAATTTTGTTTGGGTATTGATTGTCTCTCGATGATTGCTACTTTGTTATCATTTGTTCGTAAATAATAATGATCACATTTTCAACATTGTTATGTGTATACAACATTTAATAATTTGCAATTATATGTTGTAGGTTTTTTTTTTTGCATTACTTTTGTAGGATACATATGTCAATGAGTGCTTTGCTACATATAGCTCAAACTCAACATCATGGCCACCTCGAGACAATGACGCTTGGGCAACTGCTGTTGGGGCATGCCACAGCAATTTCATGCCAGGAATCGGTTCACAGGTAAACCCAGAGGAACTTGGGTTTACATATAGAAAACGAAAACCAAAGGGGACTTCATATGTGAGCTTGATGATATCAGACCTGGTTGAAAAACAAGCCAAAGTTAAGGAGGCAATGCATATGATGCAAGACGAAATAGGGCAAGTTAAAGAGCAATGAGAAGCAATGCAACGGATGCTGGAAGACATGGGGAGGATGCAGGCTTCTCTATCGCAGCAATTTGCTGCTTTTAGTGCTTACGGGATGCGCCCGCCCAGTGCTACTCCATCATTGCCTCACACTAGGCAAGCATTTCCTCCTGTAGGGACATCATTCCCTACTACTGGGCCATCGTTTCATGCTAGTAGGCCATCATTTCCTCATGCAATGCCAATGCAAATGCCAATAGAACCTACATTTCCCATGGGCCAAATGGGGAGACAGTCAGGATCTCCAGGTACATCTTCAGCCAATCCCCCACAAGATGATTATGGTTACCAACCGAGATTTGATGCAGACTACCAGGGTCCATTTGGGATGGAATGATCAGTGTGCATGAGGTTGCGAACGCAAAACTTGGCATGTTCTTGATACTTGAGGAAAATACTTTTAGTGTTTGGAAGGGTGATTTGAACTTGTTAGGACATGGGTGTATATGTCAGTTGAGATTGAATGGTTTGTGGTAATATTAACTGAATTACTATGGTTTGCAAGTTTAGAATATACAAATGGTCATGTTAAATGTTGCAGGTGGTACTTATATACTTATCTTTTAATTTATGATGATGAGATGAGGGAATTATATAAGTGGTACACATTTATAATAGTGTGATGAATTGAAAACATGTGATATGATAAATGACATTGTATGTAATGTGATATGATAAAATCAAAGTGCAGTAAGAACAAGTACAAAAGTTGGGGCATGTTAGAGAGGTTCAAGCATTTCATGCATGTTAGAGTCGACTATATATATCAAGAAGCGACTATCAACCCTCCAAGAGTCGACTGTATAAGAGCGACATTGGACTCCCAAATTCCAGAGAGGTTCAAGCATCTGCTGCAGGTTAAAGTCGACTCTATACATGAAGAGTCGACTTTAACTCCTCCAAGAGTCGACTATATAGAAGCAACATTTGACTCCCAAATTTCAAAGAGGTTCAAGAATCCTGTTGCAGGTTAGAGTCGACTCTATGCATGAAGAATCGACTCTAAATCCTCCAAGAGTCAACTATATAGGATCAACATTCTATTCCCAAATTCCAGAGAGGTTAGAGCATCTTGCTGCAAGTTAAAGTCGACTCTATACATAAAGAGTCGACTCTAATGCCTCCAAGATTCAACTATAAAGGAGCAACATTCGACTCCCAAATTCTAGAGGGCAGGGAAAGTTCCCCATGGTGGGTATAGTCAACTCTGTTCTTTTAAGAGTCAACTCTTTTGGGAAAAGAGTCGAGTCTTATATTAAAAGTCGACTAAAGGCCAAAAATTGTAGTAAGTTTGTATGAAATATTTATGTAGCCTAATATACATGTTCACACATATTTTTAAATAAATTAGTGTTTTAAATTATTTATATATATTAATAAAAAATCTAATTATGTTAATTAATCTATTAGTATTAAATAAAAGTTAATAGATTAATAAAAATTTAATAATAAATAAAATTTCAGATATAAAAGAATTTTTTTTAAGATTAAAAATTAATTAAAATATATTTATTTTAATAATTGAGTAGTGGGGCAAGAAAAATATTAATTTTAAATTTTAGCAACATGCTGTACGTTGCTAATGAGTATAAATTTAAAATTTAAACATGTTTTAGCAACATAGAGCATGATGGTAATGATGGGATGGACATTCAGCAACATAGTTCTTGTTTCTGAAAGTCCTTTATATACCCCTTTCCTCACTCATTTTCCATGCGTTCTGCAGATGCCTCCAACTCCTTTTCTCTCCTATGCTGCACAATCCTCAGCCATCTCCATATGCATGTCCGCTCAGCCCACCTCATTCTCATGCGCATGCTGGACAATCGTCACCCATCTCCATGTGTTATGCAATTCTCGACGCTTCCTTCTCCTGCATGCTGCACCATCCTAGCTCAGCCATCGATCTCCATGTACGTACATGTTTTGCACCCATGCTACAGATATCCACCTAGCTAGCTCCCTTTCTCTTGCGTTCTGGAGATATCCTCAGCCATCTCTAGTCGAATCCATCTCCTGCTGTGTGCTGCAATTCTCTCCAGCCGGCCGCAGGATCTTGAACCTGAAACATTAGACTCTATACATCAACATTCGACTCCCAACTTCTATTTTTTTTTTCCTGTTAATATTAATTCCCTTGAAAACACATTGTATGAAATATTTTTGTAAATATTACATTATTAATTAATTTGGTATCAATTTATATTATTTGAAAGTTTATATATTTATAAATAATTATATAGTAATTACTTTAATTTTATTATTTTTGTTGTTTTATATGTAATTATTAATAAAATAAAAAATTCAAATTTAGTAAGAAACTCAATTAATTATACCATAAAAATTAATTAACTTAAATTTGTTTAATTAATTTATATACAGTTATTAAGCTAAAAAATTGATTAATGTTTATAATTAATATATAAATATTAATTATATTGTATGTGAGATCTTAAGATAATTAATATATCTTTGATGATTAAAAAATAAATTTTATTTGTATATATTATAAATTTATTAAATTTAATACAAATAAAAAAAATTAATGTAATATATTTATTATCATAGACATCAACAACAAGAGGCATGTTGCTGAAAATATGGTTTCAGCAAAAAGGCTTTTTTGCTTAAAATGGACTAGGAATGTGGGGAGGAATCCAACCATTTTTTTATCAACATGGAGCATGTTGGTGAAAGTACACAATCAGCAACAAAAAATATGTTGTTGAAAAGTGCAAACCACTCTCTCCCCTTAGCTTTTACCAACATAAGCCACATTGTTGAAAATAGAGTTTCAGCAACGTGGCTTTGCTTGTTGAAAATGGACCAGAAGTGTGGGGAGGAATCCATCCATTTTTTTACCAACATGGAGCATGTTGGTGAAAGTACACAATCAGCAGCAAGGAATATGTTGTTGAAAAGTGTAAAACCACTCAATCCCCTTAACTTTGACCAACATAAACCATGTTGTTGAAGATAGGGTTTCAACAACGTGGCTTTTCTTGCTGAAAATTTGATAAAATTCCGGTGATGGAGTCCGGCAACATTTTTTTGAATTTTTAGCAACATGAGTCACGTTGCTGAAACTCTATCTTTAGCAATGTGGCTTATGTTGTTGAAAAGGATGAGAAATTTCACCCCCACCCCTCATTGGATTCCGGTGACTCATTTTAGCAACACAAGCTACATTGCTAATACTATATTTTCAGCAACATAGATCATGTTGCTGATATATCAGCAACAAAATTTTGGTTGGTAATGTATTACCCACCAAACCTTCTCCAACAAAGGTTTTAGCAAGCAAAGCCATGTTGCTGAAAGACTTTCAGCAACATGCTTCCATGTTGCGGAAGGTGAGGATTTTAGTAGTGGTGGGTTTTGAGCAACATTTTGAAAATAAGACCAGATCGAACAATCAAACTAGTCAAACCAATACCTACTAACATAAGCAATTCAGGTGGGCATCTAAAACCAATAGATGGGCATCTAAAAACAATAGAGAAGTTGAACTATTTAAAAGTTAAAACCAATAAAACCATTTGAACCAATCTAAATCACTAAACCATTGAACTAGATGGTTTAAAGATTTTGGTAAAAGACTCAAAGGATTTGCCACCTCCATGGTTCAAATGTACGACCCTTCAGGGACTCTTTCGCAAACTTTCGCCACTAGAGCACACTGAAATTGTTTGCATATAAATTATATGAGAAAAACGAAAATAAAGTTATGAGCAACACATTTAATAATTATGATTAAATATTTTAAAATTTTTAATATCAAAATATTCTAATTTTTTATTTTCTTTAATTATATTTATTTATTTATTTATTTTAAACATGAGAGAATTTGAAAAAAAAAAAGATTTTTTTAAGTTGTTGGTAAAAGTCAAATTCCTAACCAATTATACCTCAATCATTTAAGAGTTGTGAACAAACTATGAAACCTGAAAGTCCGGTTCCTCTGATTACATTTACTTAAGCGTTAGACAGGATAGAATGCCACCCAAGAGAGTAGTACTATTTTCATCTCGGTTAAGGGTAGAGGCTTCCCCTGATGTGAAGCATCATATTTGTTGTGCTCTGCGCTGAAATTTATAATAAAATAGATACATAATAATACATTAATTTTGCTTTCTTAGGATTGAGCTTACAACCTTCTAGGACCAAACAAATGTTTTAAACCAGAAGCCCCTTTGAACTTACCGATATCAGTCGCATAACATTATATTTATTCATACATAATATATTATTCAGAAAAAATATTAATTTTGATCTTTTAACTTTAAGGTTTTACGTTACTTTTATACTTTAACTTTTTTTTATGTATTTTCATAGTTCTTTTATCAATTTATTTATTAAGTTGATTTATATATATTTTTTTTAATTTTTTAATTTATAATATATGTGTATTTTTAATTTTTTAACTTATAATATATATTATCTCTTAATTTAAATATTTAAAAAATAAAAATATATATAATTAAATAAATTTAACAAATTAATTAATAAAAAATTAAAAAAAATATATCTTTCATGATTAAAAAATGAAAACTATATAAAATTTTTAAATTAAACTATCAAAATTTACATTTAATCTGTTATTAATATTAATTTAACTAATGATTAGATCAATCCAACCAATTAAATTGTTTAAATCAAAAACTAAAAGCCAAAATGATACAACGTCCGATTCAATTTTCAAAAAACATGGGCTTTGAGTTTTTTTTTAAACAGATTAAAATTAAAATTACTGTCATGTATCAATTGAGAGGAGGAACGGAGATGCATGCGGGTGTTCGGGTTTTGAGTTGCGTAGCAGCATGCACTAACATCCTGTTAATATCTGTGGTCCCACGACATGTCCTTTCTTTCTTGTCAACATCATTGTAACTTACAGCGACATACCATGGTGAGACACTGATATTTCTTTTTTATTTTTTTATTTATATTTAGAGTTTTTTAAATTAGTTTTGGCCTAATTTAATAAATAATTTA
>BPVZ01000065.1:756586-770911 GCA_020521535.1 Rubroshorea leprosula | reverse complement strand
TTTTTTTTTTTTTTTTTATGTTCATGGCTTCATGCACTCCAATAAGAAAGAAATGAAATATCTGACATATGTTCAATTTTTTTTAGATTATAAAATGAAAGACAATTTTTCTATTCTAAATTTATGAAATAAGATGATGCATGTTAAATTAGGAGAGACATGATGAGGAGTGAAAGAAAGGTAATAGTAATGTTTGAATTCTTTTCTGCACTTATATGCTATTAAGTCTGTTACGGTTTGGTCGGAGGTTTTATGAGTTTTACTATAAAAATAAGTTAAATTGCAAAGAACATCATTATGTACAAGGAATAATTATTTTCTACTTATATCAATCAATTTAATTATTTCTAATAAATTGATAATATCTAATAGCAATTCTTGTAAGTAAAGAGTAGGTATTCTTATAACTAAATTATAGAAAGTAAAGAGTAGGTATTCTTCATATTATATATTATATATTAATAGAGATTTATTTATATATAAGTTTTATACATTATATTTATATAAAATCTCGATTATTTATCTTTATTCAATACTTGAGGTTTTTTTATCACTTTTCAAATAAAAAAGATAATTATTTTTAATAAATATAATAAATAGGTAAATAAATATCTATCATTGAAAGTAAAAAAATAAATTATTAAAAATTTGTATAAATAATTGTGTATAAAATTTATACATAAATGAATTCTTACTAATGTAATATTATACTTTCTATTTATCTTATTTTTACATTTAAGATTTGACAAAAGAAATAACAGACATTAATTTCTTCCAACCAAATATGACATCAGTGCGTTTTGAGTAACATTTTGAAAATAAGACCAGATCGAACAATCAAACTAGTCAAACCAATTCCTAATAGCATAAGCAATTCAGGTGGGCATCTAAAACCGATAGAGAAGTTGAACTATTTAAAAGTTAAAACCAATAAAACCATTTAAATCAATCTAAATCACTAAACCATTGAACTAGATGGTTTAAAGATTTTGGTAAAAGACTCAAAGGATTCGCCACCTCCATGGTTCAAACGTATGATCCTTCAGGGACTCTTTTGCAAACTTTCGCCACTAGAGCACACTGAAATTGTTTGCATATAAATTATATGAGAGAAAGTAAAATAAAGTTCCGAGCAACACATTTAATAATTGTGATTAAATATTTTGAAATTTTTAATATTAAAATATTTTAATTTTTTATTTTCTTTGATTATATTTATTTATTTTGAACATGAAAGAATTTGGAAGAAGAAGATTTTTTTTAAGTTATTAGTGAAAGTCGAATTTCTAATCAATTACACCTCAAGCGTTTAAAAGTTGAGAACCAACTATGAAACTGAAAGTCCGGTTCCTCTGATTACATTTACTTAAGCGTTAGACAGAAAAGAATGCCACCCAAGAGAGTAGTACTATTTTCACCTCGGTTAAGGGTAGAGGCTTCCCCTGATGTGAAGCATCATATTTGTTGTGCTCTGCGCTGAAATTTCTAATAAAATAGATATATAATAATAAATTAATTTTGCTTTCTTAGGATTGAGCTTACAACCTTCTAGGTTCAAACAACTGTTTTAAACCAGAAGCCCCTTTGAACTTACGAATATGAGTCGCGTAACCTTCTAGGTTCAAACTCAACTTTATCTTCTATTTTTCTTTACAGTAGAATATAATATAAGTGAATATATAAATTATTTAAAAATTTTTAATTTAAAAAATTTTTTAAATAATAATTATTTTTTGAAAAAATTGAGTAATTAAGGCAAAATTTTCACCCTACACCAAAACAACAATGTATTGTGACTACTAAGAAATTTATTGAAGTTGACGTTAAGATTGTACCATATGGGTTAGGGAACACGAGAATTAATTACAATCACATGCAGGTTATTTCGGATAATTCCGTTTTTAATAATTTAGGCACTTGATTAGCCATACTGCATTTACTTTTCTGGTAGGATGAACAATCTAAAATCTTATAATATTGAACCAAAAGTTTGCTTGCCATTCTATAATAAATTAACATATGAAAACAACATTTTCATTAAAGGTACTTTACTAAATTTATAAATGTGCTTTTAGTGTAACAATCTTATCCTTAAAAACCACATTTTCCGTTATCTTATCCAAATAAATTAAGTGGTAAAATTTTCACCATCTATAAAAAAGTAATAATTAAATAAAGCATAAAGTTCATAATTAAGACATTATTATTCATAAATTAAGTTCATCTCAGGATTACATCCCTCACGCAATTATTCATCATTATATGTTTAATTTCTGCAATACCCTATAGTGCCAAATACATATATATGCGCTTAATTAATTAGTAAGGTCGCTGCCCACTGATATTGCCTCGAGGATCGTAGTTGCAGCTGATGAGTGTTCCACCATTGTTACACCTGACCTTAGCACATCCCAGACGGACCGACTTGCGCCACACCACCTGAGTGTAATGCCCACAAACCTTACCGGCGGCGCAACTATTGGATTGGTAGTTATAGTCAGCCTTCTCATTGACCCACATTTGGACGGCAGCCACGCCAGTCAGGTCACCGCTGCTCCACGCAAGGTTCTCTCCATAAGGTCCACCAGAGTGCACCATTTTGCAGTCACCGATGTGCTTGTTGAGGTAGTTCTGTGCATATGCAGCCAAGGTGGGGTCCCAAGTCATGGGGCCAACACCTACGGCAGCACGAGCTGAGTTGTGCGCATTGATCAAGTTTTGTGGAGAGAGCTGGGCATGGGAGGGGAGGACATGGGCTAGGACCAGGAGACAAGCAAGAGCTAGGGAAACCTTAGAAATATCCATTATGGTTTGAATACAAAGAAATTAATGCTGAAAATATCTGAATTGGGTATGAGAAATGGAAATATTGAAACGTATTTATAATATTCCAACGTGGAAAAGTATAACCGCGTAACCCAGTCAAGCACGTTCTTTTGTGAAAAATTGTGCCAATAAAACCAACAAAAACAAGCTGCTCAGTGGATTTGAAAATTTTACTTTGGAAAACTGGTTGTTGGAGCTTTTTTCTAATGGATTATATAGACAAATTACATTGCCACATTTGAAATATCTTTTGTACTTTCATAATAAAATTATTTTTATTAATAAAAATAATAAAAGATGAATAATTTTATTTATTTATAAATTAAAAATCTTCATAATTAAATTTTAAGATTAAATTTACTCCAAACAAAAGTGTCATGCCAAGTTCAAGCATTAAGTATTAAGGAAAATTTTGAGAGTCTGGCTTTAAAATTGCAAAAGGATTGGGGAGATTTGGCATGAAAAACATTTGACTGTTAAAAATGAGGTCTAGATGAACAACAGTCATGTGACGCATGTTCTTTTGAAAAGTCACCAAACAAATAAAGTAGAAATAACTGGGAAAATTTTCAATATTGGCTTCCGTTTTCAGTCAAAATCAACAAACAAAATATGTTGTTAATTTCTGGATAGAGCATTATCTTTTAATTAATTCCATCCACAGAGTCGCCATAGTTGATCGTGAATTACGGCATTGGACAAAAGATTGATCTTAAAAGTCCAAATTTTAGTATAATTCCGTTGATTTTTTTGAATTTTTAAAAATAAATATTAAAAAAATTTAACAATTTATATAAATAATAATTAAAATTTTTTTATATAAAATTTTTATTGAGTATTTTAATTTAATAAAAAATTTTAATTATTATTTATATAATATATTAAATTATTATTTAAATTTTATATTAAAAAAATTAAATTAAAATTATTAAAAATAAATAGAGATTAAATGAAAACGGGCCGCCAGGGTCACTGAATCCAATTGTGAACGTAGACCATGTCCAGATAACCACACTATTCAAACCATGTTAGGTCATATCGCTATTGGCATTGCTTAGAAGGAAAATCCTCAATTCCCGGTCAATTAAGGACTTGATTCATTGATTAAATTCCCATAACAGTAGTATCCATTCTCTCTCTCTCTCTTTACTTTTTCAAAAGATGGAAAATTTGCATGAACTTACTCTTTTATAATTTAAATTATATTATTATAAAATAAAAATTATTAAATAAAAAAAATTAATATCAAGAGCTCTGCCTACAATGGATTAAATTGTGCAATACACAACACATATTTTAAATTTTATTTTGAGGGGAGGCATGATAAAAATCAAATACGATTTTGAATCCACCTAATCTGAAGGCTCTTACGCTCAAATCCACTAGTTCATTGATTCGGCACAAAAATGTGTGTGCTAGTGAATTCTTGTTTAGTAGGGACGTTCTCCCACGCAATTGGCCGGGAAATGAGGATCGTAGTTACAAGTCACGAACCACCAACCAGTTTTGTATTCAACCCTTTCACAATTTTTTTTTTTTTTATTAAGTGAAATTACTAAGTAAAAATTACATATAACAAAGGAAAAGTTTTCAATTAATATTCATTTTCTATGTTAAATTTTCACTTAAATTTTTTTAGTAAGAAATCAATCAGAAAATTGGTTTGTAGCCAATGGTGCTAGTTTTTAAGTGGACAAAATTATTAAAATGATATCGTTCTAGTGTTAAAGCCTCTATCCCTCATGTTCCTCCATTTTCCCATTCCATCCCCTTCATTGAACATAATCTCTAACCTCCAATCTATTGATGTGTCTTCTTCATGAATGATTCCTTTTCTTCATCTGTGATTTGCCTCTTCTATTGCTGGGTGCTTTTCGCTCATTATCTTAAAGTTTGATAGATTTTTCTTCATCTTGTTCTTCCTTCGATTGCTATGATTTCTCACAATTTTGATTGCCATTTAGTTCTCATTGATCAAATTTCCTTCATCTTACTCCCTCTTCATCTTCAATAGCTATTATTTCTCTCTTAAATATAGGTTTCATCTTTAAGCATTTAATTTCAGTTCATTTCTTTTTATAGGGATAAATTTCATCTAGTTAAGTGTCAAGTTCAAGAGATTTTCATTTTGCTGCAAATAAATTTTAGAGGTTATTCAAAAAATGTGACTTCCTTTCAATGCAATGATTCTCTAGAGAATTGAGCTTAAATATTACCTATGTTGGTTTAGGGATGAGATTATAGTATTATACTATCAAGGGAACTTTTATATGCTTATGTATTATTGTATTGATGAAAGACAAGTCAAGGGCTTTTTTTGTCTATTAACTTGGTGTTGGCTTTATCTCTTAGATATTGTAAAGTTAGCTGTAAATTTGCTTCTTCTATTGCCTCTACTACTTTATTATGTCTCTTTAACATATTCATGTAAATTAGTATCACAATGATATGGATGCTTCTTCCGATGCACAATTTCACAATGTTATACACCAAGAAGATAAAAATTTACCTCAATTGCAGAATAGAAAAATGTATA
The DNA here is from genome assembly GCA_020521535.1 of Rubroshorea leprosula. Classification (NCBI taxonomy): domain Eukaryota; kingdom Viridiplantae; phylum Streptophyta; class Magnoliopsida; order Malvales; family Dipterocarpaceae; genus Rubroshorea; species Rubroshorea leprosula. The sequence goes on along the minus strand of BPVZ01000065.1, from coordinate 765,549 downwards.
CAATTGACTAAAATTTATTTTAGATAAAGTGCAAGCTCTTTCCATTGCATTAAAAGCATTATACATCTTACACTTGGCATACTTGGGGAAATTTCTCTTTATAGTTTGGCAAGACTTTGAATCAAAATTTGTGTATTTACAATCTTGGAAACACTATTTATATTTTTTACCTTTTCAAGCATCACCAACTAGCTCCTTGCTCTCCAAATGCCATATGTAGTAGCGGTAATCCTAATTTTACACTTCTAGTTCCATGGCCTATTTTACAAATTTCCCTAATCATGTTCATCTATTCATTTCAACTAAAGAGTACAAAACTCAAATGTATAATTGAAATTAGTATCAAAATCAAACATGAAGAGTGCCACCTTCCCCCCATTTCAAAAACTCATCATTTTTTTTCTTTAGCCTTCATCACAAACGCTAATGAAGGTTGTTCAAAGAATATGAAAAACTAAATCATGGAACTGAAAGCTACAATATGCACCTACTCTTGAAAGTGAAAAACCAAACCATGAACGTCCTCAAAGCACTCACCCTACGGAGTCAACCTACAATATGAAGCAACAAAGTTTTGGACAATTCATATATATATTTAAGTTTGTAAATAATCATGAATAACCAATTTCCTAAGAACTAAGAAGTACTGAAATGTCAACAACATGCACATTAGATATATGACTAGCCTGAATATAAACTCAACCATAGTATTAAATAAATAAGACTAGAAAAGCAAAAGAATTACCTCCAAGGAAACATTATTGAATGATATAACTTCCCTTCCTTTATAAAAAAATAAAATAAAAATAAAATAAAGAAAATTTATATTCCAAATAGTCGAATGTAACCTTTCTTTCTCCTCATAAGAATTGAACTTGCTTACAATAAATAAATGATCCGATTAAGGCAATAAGAACTCAAGGTACTAAACATTCAGCAAAGCCCCCCCCCCCCCACTCCTTGTTCCTTCTTGATTTGGTCATCTAATCATATAGAAAGTATGTCAACCATAATCTCCATATAATACCACCTTAGATTACATACCATCCTTTCCTCACTAACTTGTCATACCTAAACCAGGCATGTTGTTTAAATAAATTCAAACATGAGTTAGGGGGCACAAAAAGTAAACCCTACCATGCATCATCTCATTTAAAGTCACAAAGCAACTATACAATTAAGGAATAAAAGGCTTGACTCTTCTAAAGCTAATTTACAAAGCCCACAAGCAGCAAAAGCACCATCAAGTAAAATGCCTTTTAGCTAAACCATCTTTCACCGGAATTCTAGCTCGGAAAATGAACAATGTACAATGAACATAATGACCATGATAATGAAATAAAGACCTTACCTAAAACAATTCAAAAAAGAATATAAAAGTGTAACTTATCCCAAACGCTCCCAATGGATCCCTGTTATTTGAGGCAAAAAAAAAAAAGTTTTGGACCCAAATAAGAAGCATTGTGGAGCATATGTACCAAAGAGCTGTAATATTTTCTGTTAATTTGGCTATTCTTTCACTCCAATTTATTTTTTCTTTCTTCGTTTTCTAGTTGTTCTTCCTCTACGTTTTAAAGTTTTCAATGATTCTTAGCAGAGATCTCAATGGGAAATTGAAGAAAAGTAGAATCAAGTTTGGGGAAATCAAAGGATGAATAGAGGGTTTTTGAATAATGAGAAACATAAGAAAATCAAAGAAGAAGAGAAGAGATTATTGGCACAAAGATGAAGAATTAATTTGGAGAAGGAATTTGTACCGTGGGTTTGTGAATTTCTATTATAGGAGAACATTGAAGACGAGAAAAGGCAAAATTGGGATTACCAAACTTTTAACACTAAAAGACATCGTTCTATTAAAGCCAACTGTCTGCAAATTAACATTAATGACTGTAAATCAGTTTTCTGAAAATTAAAAAATAAAATTAAAATTACTATTGTTAAATAGAGGGACATGTAGTTAAACAACAAACGAACTCCACTATTTCACTTAATTATTCCAAATCCAAAAGAAATCATAGAAATCAACTTAATACACCCATGTTTAATTAGTAAGGACGTTGGCCCTCAATATTTCCGTAGGGATCATAGTTGCAAATCACAAAAACCCACCCATTCTTGCACTTGACCCGACCGCACCCGAGATGAACGGAGTTACGCCAAACCACCTGGGTGTAGTGCAGGCATTCGCCGTTCACACACGAGTTCTTAGCATGGTTGTAGTTAGGCTTCTCACCGGCCCACATTTTCACGGCGTCAACGCCACTAAGGTCAGGGTAGCCCGCTGCAAGGTTCTCCCCATAGGGGCCATCAGAATGCACCATGTTGCAGTCTCGAATCCTTTTCTTGGCGTATTTTTGAGCATAGGCTGCCACTGTAGTGTTCCAGGTCATTGGACCGACCCCAACCTTGGCTCGAACCGCGTTGTGGGCTCGAACGTAGTCTTGAGGGGAGTTTTGAGCTAGAGAGAGGTGGGCTAACAGGGTGAGACCCACGAAGAAAACGGCTAACAAGAACTTATCAAACCTCATTTTCCACCTCCCTAGAACTGAAGTTTTGATGGTTTTTGATATGATGAACCAAAATGTGTAAGGTATTTATAGACAATTTCCTAATAATTATAAATATGCAAATTGCATTAGTACTCTTCGTATATATGCATGACATTCCATCTACATTATTAAAACTTGTAATTGATTTTGTAACTTGCCTCCATATTATTTAAGAAAAGAAAAATTATTATTAATGATATATAAGTGTAAGGATCCACTACTAATAACAATTAGACAATACAAAAAAAGTCCTCAATTATAATGCTTTTTCCCAGGGCAAATTATTATAACAAAAAAACGTCACAACAAGGCTTTTTTTTTTTTAGTGGGAGTTTTATAAACTTTTGAAAACTTTTAAACTTTAAATTAAAGAATTATTAAAAGAGTGGTGGTGTTGTGAATATAATTTATTTATTTTATTTTTTTATATGTTATTAAATAAGTAAAACATTTAATATCATAAATCTCATATAAAATAAAAAAAAAATAATTATTTTAATAATATATTAAATTATATAAAAAATAAAATAAAATAATTATCTCAATAACATTTTTTATTAAAATAATTTAAACATTTTGATTAGTCATGATTAGAGTACTTGCATCAAAAGCCACCATATCAGGGGCATCTTTCCGCAGACTCCGCTATGAATATCCGCAATTGACTTAAAGAAAAGGGGCAAGTAAAGTGTACCAGAGTCCTCGAATTTGATGCAAATAATTAAGAGCAAGTGATGATCGATCTAGAGATTAGAAGTTAGAAGATACAGAGAATGAATGTTGGTCCCAATTAATATATAATTTTAATAAATAAATTTAAATAATTTAGTAATATTTTTTATTAAAAATAAAAAATTTTAAATTTAAATTACATTACATATAAATAAAATAAAATAAAAAATAAAAAAACTATTTCTAATTGTATTCCCAACATAAAAAATATATATATATATATATAACTCTAACTACTATACTCAATTTCTAAACCAGAATTTTCAACATCTCTGATCGCGCGATTACCGCCTACATCATGCAGAGGAGTGATCTCTACTTTTTTTTTTTTTTTCTTCCCCTCTAGTTCTTTTGATTTTTTAAAAACTTTTTGACTCCATTCTCAGCTTCCATTTGTAATCTGCAGTTTTTTCTTTTACTTTCTTTTTTTTTCTAAAATATTTCTAGGTTGCGCCAATTCTTTCTTACATCTTTTACCTGAAAACGTGCAAATAAGAATTTTATTACATTCTCTATATTAGTATATAAATTTTTTAGATTTTTAAAATAGGCTATAAATTTTCATTTTCTTCTAAATAAAGATGTGGTTTTTACATTTTTTTCTAAATAAGAATATAAATTTTTTTTTCTATTTAAAGATGATGATGATAATATAATAAACGATAATTTTAATCAAAATAGGCTAAATTTTGAATTCTTAAATGAAAAAAAGCAAAGTATATATCTCTAAATAAAAAAAAGTGAAAGTTTATAACTTGATTTAAAAATAAAAAAATATTTCTACCTTTAAATAAAAAAATAACAATGTTCTATTATCATTTAAATATTTTTTTTTATCTTTTTATTCATCACACCTGATAGTTAGAGCATGCTTAGATTCATGAAAATGAAATTTATTTACCATTTGGGTGAAGAAACAAGAAATCAAAGACGCAATCTACAGAATGGAATCATGGCCTCATTTCATTTTTCTTTTTTTTTTTCCCCTTTTGAAAAATGAAAATTAGGGAAAAAGACACTTTGGTTGTCAATTTTCTGGTGTTGGTGAAAATTAGTTTAATTTTTCTACTTCAGCTTTTAAACTTCTAGAATGAGTTTATTTCTATGCTCCCATTCTTGGGTGATGAATTTGAATTTCTCACCTTCAACAACAAAGAGAAATTTAGAGGGGGAATGAAGAAAAAATTAATCAACGAAGACAAATCTGCAGTGGGCTAACTAAAACCCAATTCGCAAAGGGTTTGAAATTCTAGTTTACGCCCATCCCTACTTCTGTTTTTCTTTTGGGCCAGCAGCCGACTCCGGCCCTTCCTTTTCGCAGGCTAATCATTTTGCTGATTGGATTGGCCAGAACGCCCAGAAATATGTCGAAGGGTGTGCTACCTTTCCATTGGGCTCATTCACTCTAATAGAGGTTATTATTATTATTATTATTATTATTATTATTATTATTATTATTATTATTATTATTATTATTATTATTATTATGGCTTCATGAACTCAAATAAGAAAGAAATGAAATATATGACATATGTTTAATTTTTTTTAGATTATAAAATATGAAAGACAATTTTTTAATTCTTTCATTCATTTAACCCATATACCATATAATTTAAATTCAAAACTTTTTTTGATGAAAAAAATTATCAACTAGAACACTTAAATGGTTGACATGTTAAATTTATTAAATAGGATGATGCATGTTAAATTAGGAGAGGCATGATCAGGACTGAAAGAAAGGTAATAGTAATGTTTGAATTATTTTCTGCACTTGTATGCTATTAAGTCTGTCATGGTTTGGTCGGAGGCTTTATAAGTTGGCAAACCCTAAAAAAATATCAGTAGGAACATATCCACCCCTCAAAAAAAAGTACAGACAAATTGTTCTTATAAATCATAAATCAATACAAATCAGTTCTTTTTCAATAAAAAAACATCAGAATTATGTTTGCCACATCAACATTTTTAACGAAAAACATTAAAAAATGGGTGATTTATATTGATTTATGATTTAGAAGAGTAATTTATCTTTGCTTTTTTTTAGGGGTGGATATATTCCTACCGATATTTTTTTAAGGTGAATTTGAGAGTTTTACCTCATAAGTTTTACTATAAAAATAAGTTAAATTGCAACGAACATCATTATGTATCAGGAATAATTATTTTCTACTTATATCAATCAATTTAATTATTTCTAATAAATTGATAATATCTAATAGCAATTCTTGTAAGTAAAGAGTAGGTATTCTTCATATTATATATTATATATTAGTAAAGATTTATTTATCTACAAATTTTACACATTCTATTTATATAAAATTTCAATTATTTATCTCTCCTCAATACTTGAGGTTTATTATCATTTTTTAGATAAAAAATAATTATTTTTAATAAATATAATAAACAAATAAATAAATATTTATCACTGAAAATAAAAAATAAATTATTAAGATTTTATATAAATAGTAGTATATAAAATTTATATGTAAGTGAATTTTTACCCACGTAATATTATACTTTCTATTTATCTTATTTTTACATTTAAGATTTGACTAAAGAAAGAACAGACGTTAATTTCATCCAACAAAATATAACATCAATGGCTTCTGAGCAACATTTTGAAAATTAGACCAGATCGAATAGTCAAACTAGCCAAACCAATACTTAATAACATTAGCAAATCAGGTGAGCATCTATAAAACCGATAGAGAAGTTGATCTATTTAAAAGTTAAAACCAATAAAACCATTTGAACCAATTTAAATCACTAAACCATTGAACTAGACGGGTTAAAGATTTTGGTAAAAGACTCAAAGGATTCGCCACCTCCATGGTTCAAACGTACGACCCTTCAGGTACTCTTTTGGAAGCTTTTGCCACTAGAGCACACTGAAATTGTTTGCGTAAAATTATATGGGAAAAGAGAAAATAAAGTTACGGGTTACATATTTAATAATTATGATTAAATATTTTAAAATTTTAATATCAAAATATTCTAATTTTATTTTCTCTAATTACATTTATTTGACTTAAGCGTTAGACAGAAAAGAGTGCCACCCGAGAGAGTAGTACTCTTTTCATCTTGGTTAAGGGCAGAGACTTCCCTTGATGTGAAGCATCATATTAATTTGTTGTGCTCCGTCTTGAAATTTCTAATAAAATAGATACATAATAATACATTAATTTTTCTTTCTAAGGATTCGAGCTTACAACCTTCAAGGTTTAAACAAATGTTTTAAACCAGAAGCCCCTTCGAACTTACAAATGCAAGTCACATAACATTACATTTATTCATGCAGAACATATTATTAAAGTTAAGTATCAATTTTGATCATTTAATTTTAAGATTTTATATTATTTTTATTCTTTACTTTTTTATGTATTTTTGTAGTTCTTCTATTAATTAATTTATTAAGTTAGTTTAAATATGTATATTTTTGGTCTCTTAACTTATAATATATAAGTTTTTTTAGTTTTTTAATTTACAATATAGGTACATTTTTCATCTATTAATTTAAATGTTTAGAGAATAAAAATATTTATATTTAAATAAATTTAACAAATTAATTTATAAAAATTTAAAAAATATATCTTTCATAATTTAAAGACAAAAATTATATAAAATTAAGTGATCAAAATTTACATTTAATCTATTATTAATGTTAATCAATTTAACTAATAATTAGATCAATCCAACCAATTAAATTGTTTAAATCAAAAACTAAAAGCAAAAACGGTTCAACTTCCGATTTAATTTTCTAAACATTGATTTTGAGTTGCTTAGGAGTATACACTAACATCTCGGTAATATCTGTGGTCCCATGGCATGGCCTTTCTTTCTTGTCAACATTATTGCAACTTACAGCGAGATACCAATATGAGATACTGATATTTCTTTTTTATTTTTTATCTATATTTAGAGTTTTTTTTTTTTTAAATTAGTTTTGGCCTAAATTAATAAATAATTTAATAATTTTTTTATTTTTTTATTTTATCTATTATCTTTAAATATTTTTACACTCATCAATTATTTTTTATGTTTATTTTTATTTCATTTAGTCTACTAACTTTCTAATATAACAATTTCACTTTATTTGATCAAATGGATTTTTAATTACATCTTTTTTAAATTTTTACTCTTTAAAATTAATTTTGAAATAAAACTAATTTTGTGAGGATAATAAATTCTTTTTTACTATCTAAGTAATTGTATCATTTATCACACACTACAATTTTTTCTTTTAAAAATTCTCTCTTGTAGTAAAAATCCCAATTATTGACATACTTTAATAATTTACACAATTTATCATGAATTATTTTACTGATTGGGACTATTATGTTTTAATTTTGATTTAACTTTTATGTTATTTTTTTGTTAAAATTAATGAAAGTTTTGTATAAATAAACTATTTTGAACTATTTTGCAAAGTTTATAAACCATCTAAAAAAACTAACTTTCTAAAGTAAAATAAAATTAGATTGATAATTAATAGATTAATCATTGAATTAAGCCAATTAGGTTTTATATATTTTGATGATAATTTTAAGGTACATTTCCAACATTAACCTATTATATACCAAAAAAAAAATTACTTTCTTTAGATATTAATTTTAAGATTTAAATTTTAAATTTGATTTATAAAATAACATTTAGTTATCTAATGAATTTAACCCGGAGGATTAGAAACTGATATTCTTTTTAAATATAAAAATGTTTTATTAGGATACCTTCGGGGATTTTTTTTTGTTTGGGTGGTTACTGGTTAATAGACTTGACAAAAATCCATCCGATCCATCAACTCAACCCTAACTCAACACATAAAAACGAGTTAGGGTCTACATATCTCAACCCCTAACCCGTAAATAACTTGTATTATCAATCCGTATGAGTTACAGGTCGGATTAAGGTCAACTCGTGGGTTGACGGATTGACTTATTTGTTTTATTTTTTAATATTGTTTTTAAATATTATACTTATTATTCTTAATTAATTTTTTTATTGGTAACTCTTTCCATTAATTCATACTCCTTAATTTCTAGAGAAAGAAGAAGAAATTACGATAAATTTGATCTAATTAACCAAGTATCATTTTTTTTTTTTTTTGATATTAACAATTACCCAAGTATCATGAATGAAATGATAATGCAACTAAAAATATTAAAAAATGTGATGTTAGGACATAAACATGATAACTTAGTGAAATATGTTCTTGAAAGAGCAATTTCATCATTAAAAAAATGGCTTAAACTATTTAATAATGTTTCAAGATAATTATAAAATTAAAACTTGATTTTCTAAGAAATTTAAATATTTTATGTTTAATATTATTATTGTTAATCAATTTATTATTATTTATAACTTTTTTTTCTTAATTTAAATATTTGTGATTGAGATTATAAAATATTTAGTGTTAATGAATTGTAATATTTTAATTATATTTAGATATATATAATTTTATTTGTATATAATAAAATTAATGAAAAATAATTATAAAAAATGAAAATAAGGTCAATCCGTGGGTTAACCCGTAACCCGTTAGGATCGGATTAAGGTTGGACTTTTTTAACCCGCAACCCATTTATAGCCTAACCCGTATAATCCGTCATTCAAGTTGACCCAACCCACCCGTTTGCCAAGTCTACTGGTTAGTGTTTATGGGGTAACTTTTGTGTAACCTGATAT
>BPVZ01000065.1:708231-728086 GCA_020521535.1 Rubroshorea leprosula | reverse complement strand
TTATATTTTATTATATTTTATCATATTTATTCAAATTTTAATTTTCAAATGGTTTATTTTTAATTTTTAATTTATAAAAATTCAATTAAAACTAAACTAAAATTTATTCAGTTAATATTAAAATTAAAATAATAAAATCTAAAAATCATTAAAACTAAACCGAAGTCCTCTTTGAATTCATTTTTTGGGTTCGATTATCTACCCGAATGCACACCCTTAGTTTTTCTTCTTCTTCCAATGAGCTTGTGGGTCAATACCGCATTTGCCTGTATTTTTATTTATTTTTTATAGGTGAAACATCAAATCCATTTCAAATCAAACTTTTTTTTATTTAAGCTAGGAGAAATAATGACATTAATAAATCGACTTTTTGGTCACCCTTCTCCATGATTTTGAATGAAATGATGAACTTCCCATGTGAAAGATGGATCATAAGTTTTCTTTCTTTCTTTCTTTCTTTCTTTTTTTTTCTCTCTTTGGACCGACAAAGATTGATCATAAGTTGAAAATTGACAAAAGTTTGCAATCGAAGCTGACCACATTTTCTAGTTAGATATGCGTTCACTTATCTTGTGAAATTAGTTAACTTTTTGGTTTATTTTCATCTTGTTTGAAGATGAAAAATTGTTCTTTTTTTTTATGGGGTTATAAATTATAAGAAAAATATATATCAATTTTAATTTTTTATTCTAAAAAATTAAAGTCTAACTCTAAATGATGTCTTTTATTTAATTAAAGTTTAATTTAAAATTTAAAAAAATTATTTTATTAAATATTAATACTTGAATTTAAAAATTAATGGATATGTATTTTAATATAATTAATTTTTAAATTTATTTATTAACATGTAATTTTTTAATTTTAAATTAAATTTTTATTTCTAAATGTAAGAATCAACTCTTAATAAAGTTGATTTTTGAATTTTAAATTAAATTTTAATTAAATTAAACAACATTATTTAAAATTGTGATTTTAATTTTTTTTAAAGTTAAAATTGATATAAATTATTTTCATAAATTAATTTCATTATAATTTATGAGTTTGCATAATATCAATATAACATTTCACCATACAATAAAATTTATTTATTTTTAATAATTAATATATAGTGATAAAAATTTGTACAAACATGATTCAAACTTAACACCTAAAGTATTAGAAACTCCATTTTAACTATTAAGTCTAGTACGAAAAATTATTGAAATCGCTTGAAAGGCAATAATTCAAAGGGAACAAAATCAACACAATTATTAGTGCTAGATCATGATCTCTTGGGTTACTTTTTTTATTTTAAAATAATTGTCATATTTTTATTTTTTAAATTCAAAATTTGTGAATAAAATTTATATTTATTTATAATATTTTTAAAATAATAAAAAATAAAGAGAAATTTTATGTGATTGAATGATTAATTAAAATTAATAAATAATAATAAAATTAAAATATAAAAAATATTTATTTATTTTATAAAATAAAAAATAATAATTAATTTAAAATAAATTTAAAATGAAAATATAATGAATATATATATATTTAACAAAAGTATAGTTATTTTAATGTAGAGGTAATATATGTAAATGCAGTGGAACCACTTGGAGATCAGTGAGAGCAACTCGACAGCTGGTTTTTCAAAAACTTGTTAAATAGCATCGTATATATTTTATAAAAAATATAAATAGCCCTTTAGACTTTGGAAAAATAAAATATTTATTTAAAAGATTATTAAATATATCTATTTAGTTTTTTAAATCCCATTTAATTGTTTCTCTAATTGTTAGCATTGTATCTCTATAAAAGTTTATCAATTTTTTTATTCTATGTTTTACTTTTTAATTTTTTAGATTATATTTAATAAAAATGCAAAATTTTTTAATTCTTTTTACAATTCTTATGAACATATATATGTGTATTTAATAGGAAAAATTGTGATTTAACTACTTATAATATGAAATTAGTATATATAAAAACTTAAAATTTTTAAATATACATATAAAATACTTATGATTTTGGATATGTGTAAATAAAAATTTGAGATATCAACATGTGCATATAAATACTTAAAATTTACATTTGGTGCAAATAACCACTTAAAATTTCTTAAAGGCCTTTACTTTAGAACGAAAGGAAAAGAAAAAGAAAGGTATTTAGGGTAATTTTCATAACTTCAAGTAATTTTGTGCATTTAATACAAAATTTAAATCTTTATTTACATATTTTAAAATCTTAAGCTTTTATATGTATGCACTTTAAATCATAAATATATTATATATGCATTTTAAAATTTTAAATCATTGTATACATCAATTTTAAACCTTAAGTAACTAAAATATAATTTTTCTTATTTAATAAGTAAAATTTCTTATTTTATAATTTAAAATACAATACAAAAATTTATTAAGTAAAAATAATTTTTTAAATTATTTAATAATCTAATATAATTCAAATAATATAATACTTTTTTCTATCAGTATATTTTAAAAAATTATTGGTTTCTGAATCAGCAGCCTCGTTATTTTCCAAATGCCCCATTCTTTAATTTTTAGGTCGATAGGGATGGGCGCAGGGCCGCGCATTCCAGCTTTCATCCCATCTCACGTATATCTCTGACACTCCCAGCAGTAAACATTAACGAGGCCTTCCAGCTCACCCACATGCTCGCTAGCATTTTTTTTAGCAGTGCTAGGGGCACTCGCCTCCCGCACTCTCCGGCCAACACTCCCCCTTTCATTGGGCCACGTAAGGTTGTTAAGCTCTGAAGTGAACGTCTCGCCGAACTAAAATAACGTGGCCCAATGAAAGGGGAGTGTTGGCCGGAGAGTGCAGGAGGCGACTGCCCCTAGCACTGCTCTTTTTTTTTCCTATTTTTTATTCTTACAGAACCAAACAAATAGAAACTAGAAAGTAATAGTACTACCTACTGATGAATTTGTCGAAAAAGTTTTCTAATCTCGTTTTTGTTGAAAAGGTTTTCTCTGAAAAGTACAGAATCTACAGATTCGCATGCATGCACTGATTCTAATTATTTTAAAATTTTATAATGATAATATTATAATTATAATATTATTGAATATTATAAATTTATTATTATAATATATATAAAATAAAATAAAATAAATATATATAAAATTATAAATAAATTTTTAAATAAAAATTTAATTATTTAATAATATATTATATTATATACTTATAATATCATAAACTATTAAAATTATGATGTTTGTCCTTATTCTTATTATTTTTAAGTTGTTTTACCGATATATATATATATATATAAAAGAAACACGATTATTCAATTTCATTTTTGTTGTTTTATTTTATAACATTTTACAAATTTAGATAAAATTTTCATAATTAAATATTTAAATAAAGCATTTAATAGTAAAAGCTTTACTCTTTATGCAAATACATTAGGGATATATTTGAAATAAAAACATTTGATTTCTAATACTATATTACTACTAATATACTTCTTCTAATTTTTTTTTTTTACTCTTAAGTCAAAAAATTTAATTAAAAATTTAACATAACATATTAAATAAAAATTAAAATTTTTGATTGAATAAAATTATTAAACAAGAACTATATAAAGTAAAATGAAAATTTTTAATTAACATTTATTAATTATAGTGTTGAATTTTGACTGAATTTTTTGGGTTAAAAGTTAAAATGTTAAGGAAGCTGACTAAATTTAATAGGGGTTTGTTTACCTTATTCACTGAAAATATAAGTTAAATCTATAATAAATATAATTTTTTATTTAATTTGTATTAAAAATTATAAAAATTAACATATATTTTAATATTATTAACACAAAAATAACTTTGATCAATTAATTAAATTAAAATTAAAATTAATATTTGTAATAAAAATTAATTATTAAAAATACTTAATCGAGTATAAAAAATCGATTTAATGATAATTTTTTATTATTAACCTCTCAATATCTATAATCGATTAGATTTCACTAAATCAAAATCTAATCACATATGAGATCTCATATATATATATATATATATAAAACTTCAGCACTTACGCTTCATTTAAAAAACTCAAATTTGATACTTTATTTTTAAGATCAAACTCCTTCCACTCCATCTTCCATTTTGGATAAAAATGAGTAAAGAGAAAAAAAATTTGATATTAATTTTTTTAAAATAAAAAAATTAAGAAGAAGAAAAAATAATATTTTATTTAATTAAATAATTTAATAAAAAATAGAATAAAAAATAAAATTTTAAAATTTATTAATTAAATAAATAATTAAAATAAAATATTTTTATATATTTATTTTAAAAAATAATAAAATAAAAATAAATTATATAATAAAATCTATCGCCTTCCAAATCAAAAGCAGGGAGTACCATCTCCATCCTTTTTATTAAAATAATTTATCTAAACAGTAAAATGTGTTCTCTCTCCTTCCCAATCCACTGCTTCCCTCTAACTCCCTCGATCCAAACAAGGTCTTGATGGTAACAAGAAGAGAGCAATTGTTGAGAATCCGCTGTTTTATTGTTATTATGTTTCATATTTATTACTCGTACTCCTCTCTTTTCTTCCGAACAGAACTTGAGACTCAACTGTTTCTATTTTCCTCTTCTTTCTGTTTCTTTGATTTGCTCTGAGAGGATTCGAGAATGGAGGTTATCCAGCTCCGGTCCTCGTTTCTCTAACGAAAGCTGAGCGCTAGGTCCTGTGTTTAGTTTCCGAAGTACATAGAGCGCATTTGCAGTGGAGCAGTAGAATGGCGGTGGAGTATAGATGTTGCGGAACGGATTTCTTCGTCAACATATTGATTATAGTTTTGCTGGTGATGTTTGCCGGATTGATGTCTGGCCTCACTCTCGGACTCATGTCCATGAGCCTTGTTGATCTTGAGGTGCTTGCCAAGTCTGGTACTCCTAATCACAGAAAACATGCCGGTAATTGTCTCCTTGATTGTCCGGCCATCTTCGTTTATGCGATTTTCGTTTCCATTTTTAGTTGCACTAAATCTTGTACTCCAATACTCCGTAATCGATTTTCTGAGAAAATACCAGGAAAAATGGAGTTTCGGTGACATGGTGTTCTGCTTATTTTCGCCGCTTGCGTTGAATTTTATGTTTTGCCTTTTGTTGTTGCTGAAGAAATTTTACGAAAGAAAATCAAATTTTTACCTGTTTTAGTTGATGATTTTGTTTATTTGGTATCCTTTAGTTGAGTTGTATTCTCTAATCTTTCCTTGGTAGATAATAACGTGTGGGGAAGAATAGTAACTAGTAACTGAATTCAAGTCATGAATGGCATAAATTTTATTTCTTAGAAACACTATAGGATGAAGATTTCCGCTTAAGTGAGATTAATTCGGAGCTATTTGCCTTTTTAATGGTGTTTGAAAATAAAATATATATCTAAATCACCAGTTGACAACTGAAAATTGTGAGAAAAAGAATGGACTTGATGACGTTTATTGCTTGTATAGTCTTGATTGAAATGGATTTAAGCTGAAAAATCAAGGAAATGAAACAAAAGAACAGGAATTTTAAAGGGTAAAAAATCTTACAGTCCGTTTTCTTGTTTTTCTTGCAAAAAAATCTGATGTATTTGCTAAGATCCTAACGTTTAAAATTGAATAATGATAAATGGGACCAAAATTTAGAACTAATGAAGTGGCATAAGCAAAGTCATTTAAAATATTAAAAGTGGATCCTGTGTTATTTAATGATTAGCTCTTTTTATTTTTTTAGGACTTGTGATATTGTATATACCAACTAATTTAATAATGTGGCATAAGCCACCTCATTGGTCCTGAATTTTTGTCCTCCCTATTATTACTCTTTAAAATTACATCATTTTATGTGGATTTACTATCTGTCCCTTGCTGCAACAGCCAAGATATTACCAGTTGTCAAAAATCAGCATTTGTTGCTATGTACCCTGCTTATATGCAATGCTGCTGCCATGGAGGTAAAAACTGTTTACTAGTCTAAAGCTTGCTATCTGGTTAGATGTTAACAAGGTTGTCAGTTATCTGACATTTTGAATTTTTGTTCCTGTTTGTCAGGCACTACCCATTTTTCTTGATTCTCTGGTCACTGCTTGGGGTGCTATTCTCATTTCAGTGACTCTGATTCTTCTGTTTGGTGAGGTAAGACTCAATCATTGATTATTTCTTAATTGGCCAATGGCATTCGTCAAAAGTTGCTTATAAGCACTTTTTTGCTAAAAAACCTTCTTTCCCTCTGATTCATTTTCAAACTTACGAGACAAAAAGTTGCTTATAAGCAACTCCAAAAAAAAAAAAAAAACGCTCTGCCAAACACAGCCTCAGACTCACTTGTGGGATCATATATGTTGAGTTTATTTCATCTGCCTTGTTCTGTTATACGACTTGAACATGCTTGAAAATTATGGCTGATTTACAATGCCTGTAAGGATGGGATGGTTGGTTTGAGTTAAACTGGCCAGCTTTTCTGGCATGAGAACTGTTTTAATTTTTTTTTGGCCATGAAAACTGATTGTTGGAATGCATAATTACATGTAGCTGGCAGAAGTTATTTGTGCTAATTGTTGTTTTATTTGTCTGTGCAGATAATACCTCAATCTGTGTGTTCTCGATATGGTTTGGCAATTGGAGCAGCAGTGGCTTCAATTGTCCGTGTTCTTGTTTGGATCTGTTTTCCTGTTGCCTTTCCGATAAGCAAGGTAATGAATGCTGGTTCGGTGCTTATTATAGAGCTTCTAATTCTATTTATTAGTGGGACAGAGCAATCTAGCTTTTCAATTCTTGCCAAATAGTTTTCATGACTGTTATTTGTAATGTGGTTATCCAGCTGTTAGACTTTCTGCTGGGACATCGTGTAGCTCTATTTCGAAGAGCTGAGTTGAAAACACTTGTAAATTTGCATGGTAATGAGGTATGTATATTAGGTTGTTATTATTTTAACTTCTAACTTATATGCTTTTTGATTTTTTTCTTATTTTTGTGTAAAGATCCCTAGTGACTCCTGTAATAATCAATGTTTGACTCTTTTCTCTGGATTTCATGCTTCCTTAATTTCTACTATTCTTGCTTTGGTTCATCATAGACCTTAAGCTTTATGGCCCTTTTACTTGAACTTTATTAGGCTGGAAAAGGTGGAGAACTGACTCATGATGAGACAACAATTATTGCTGGAGCACTTGAGCTCTCAGAGAAAACTGCTAAAGATGTCATGACTCCAGTATCTGAAACTTTTGCAATTGATATTAACTCCAACCTTGACAGGTATAAAATGTATTTGCAGCTCCTTTATTAACTGTCATTTACATTAGCTGAATTTCATGATTGTTATGGACAGGGAATTGATGAATTTAATAATAGAGAAAGGGCATAGCAGAATTCCAGTTTATTATGAGGAGCCCACGAACATTATTGGACTGATTCTGGTAAATTCTTATCAGTTTTCTTAAGCATGGATAAAGCTGAACAGAAATTGGGTTTTCTGTATATAAATTGATGTTCTTATAAGCTTGCTTTAGTTGAATGCTTATATCCTGCTCCTACCTAGCATCTTTTTGTTATCCTTTTATTTTGTCTCTTTCTCTCTATTGAACGGTTTTCTTTTCTGAAATATAATAAAAGTGGTCAGATGCCTCGAAATGAAATTTGAGCAACAAACAACTATATATAGGCAGTAGAAGAAAGAAGCATCCATGTGCTTCCTCCTAATCTTAAAGAACTTCAAAACTGTTAACTATATATATGACCAATGAATTTGCCTGATCATGAGAAAAGTTCTTCTGTGGTTCCAGGCTCAAGTTCTGTAGATTTTTTTCTATTCCGATGGGTGATGTAATGTACCCATTGCATTAATTAAGCCGCCTTCTCTTTCCTTTTGCCTTTTGATTCAGGCTCATGTAATGAATTTATTTTTATATATTTGTTGGATTTACTTGCCTATTTACTTAACACTTTATAATATCATATTATAGGTCAAGAATTTATTAGCAATTCACCCTGAAGATGAAGTACCAGTGAAGAACATCACCATACGAAGAATTCCAAGGTATTTTGTGTCAAAATTTCTCTAAGATAATTAAAGTTCATATTTTTACTTCTGCCACAAAAGCACTCAGTGTCTGCATGTTTTAGGGTTCCAGAAACATTACCATTATATGACATTTTGAACGAGTTTCAGAAAGGTCATAGCCACATGGCTGTTGTTGTGAGACAGTGCAACAAGACGGAGCAACAGCCTTCTAGTTATCCTGCTGACAGTAAAGCATCAACTTCTTATCGTTATACACTTAGCTGTTTAAATTCTCCAACAAGTTCTTTAGCTGTCATTACAAGCTTTACCTCCAATGAAAATATTTTCTTATCACCAGGATAGCTTGATAACAGCTGCTCACTCTCTCTACATTCCTTTAAAATAGATCCAATGACAGAAGTGAGAGTCGATATTGAGTGTGAAAAACCTCCCCAAGAGAAGATTTTGAAAGCTAAAAGATCACTCAGGAAGTGGAAGAGCTTTCCAGCTGGGGGTCAGTCATTTAAGAGTGGTTCTAGGGGTAAAAAGTGGACAAAGGACCTTCATTCAGACATTCTAGAGATAAATGGTAGTCCACTTCCAAAGCTATCAGAAGAAGAGGAAGCTGTTGGCATAATGACAATGGAAGACGTGATTGAAGAGCTCCTACAGGTTCTGCATTATACCTTTTGGTATTTCCTGGTTTATAATTTTCACTCGGTCTCTCACAGATTTTCCATCTCCTGTCCTTTTGACCACCTTCAGGAGGAGATATTTGATGAAACAGATCATCATTTTGAGGACTCTTGACATCAGCCTTCTTAGGAAATAGAGCTTTCCGCAATAGAGATTATCACAAAAAATTTGTTTCATTTATTTTGTGTGCCTGTGCTTAGCATGTGTTTTTAGTCTATATATGGGCAAAGCCTGAGCTGGTTATGCACAAATGTAAGCCGTATACGGATAGTTGAGTGATATATCATGTTTTCTCTGCCACTTTCTCTTTGTTTATGGAAGACGTGTGTAAACAGAGTGATTGGAAATGGAAGAGAATTTCTGGATAAGACCAAAATGTGCTATCCAATGTATTTTTCCTGCCTGGTGTGGGAAGCTTAAATCTGCCATCATTTAACTATTTTGAACATTTTATTGTCAGGCATTGTAGAAGGATGAAACACAAGATTATGACTCAATTGCTCAATTTATGATTTGTAACATATTTCATTTTATGATTCAATTGCTCTCCCATGCCACAAGATGACCCTTCTCAAAATGCAGAAAAGGATAAAACACAGAGGCAACAATTCCATTCTGGTCATTTCCTCGCCGTATGTCAACTGTTGTTATCGCAAAAGAGGAATAGCATCTGTACAGCCAATAATCATCATACAATTCATTTGATACTCGCTTTGTAAGTCAACTGGGTTGAACAACCCGTAAAACAGAACACTGCTATGGGTAACTTTTACTTTCTTCTTTCATCCTTCCTCTTCTTTTTCTTATCTCTAGATTTTTCTCTTGGTTTGTGCTTCTTGGAGTGCTTGCCCGAACCTGAGTGAACCTGCTTTCTCTTCTTATGCCTATGCTCATGAAATTCCTCATCAGATGATGTTGATTTGTAAGATTTGTGTGATGTAGGCTTCCTTTGGAGCTCCTTGTCAGAAGAAGATTCATAGGACCTTAGAGACGAAGGTATTTCTGGACCAAGTACAACTCGGTGTTCCTTGGCAACAGGGCTTGATGAAAATTTCGCTGGGGAGTCAAGGTAAGGTCCTGTTTCATCCATCCTTGAACCTACAGAACCTCGGCCACGCTTGATTCTGCCATAAGAAAAATGTTCATGTCAAACCGCATAACTTTTCCCACCAACAGACTCTAAATAAAAATCCACCACCGTATATTAGGCAGGTGGGATACTTAATATCCAGGCAAAACCACACAGAGATGGAAGGAGAGTGGAAGGAGAAAGTACTGCAAGAGGATAGACATACCTTGAGTGTAGAAATTCCTCAACCTCTTCATCTCTCAAACCTTTGTCTTTCCCTGAGTAACAATTCTGTGTCTCCTTTTTACTTGCTGTGCATGAAGTACTGGCAATGTCATCATGCATCCTACTAGGGTTTCTAACAGAGCTGCCAATGTCCCCATGGTTCCTGCTACTGCTGGCAACATCTTTTGATCTCCCTTTGAGCCTATCATTTAGCTCTAGCTCCTTTTTTCGGACTCGCCACATCTCATTCACTTCCACAGCTTTATTTGCTGAAAGGTGGGAAAAACAAGCAGACCAAAAAACAGTATATACCAGTTAGAATAAACCATGGATAAAATTATAAGCTTTATTTGCTGAAAGGTGGGAAAAACAAGCAGACCAAAAAATTACCAGTTACAATAAACCATGGATAAAATTATAAAATACGACATTCAATAAAGAACATCTATAGGAAAAGAAAAATTCCTTAAAAAGGAAAATATTAATAGAAAATTATGGTACATACAATTCGCTGACTGAAAAATATGATTAAAATTTCTGCTGAACATGAGACCACCTAAGATGAAATTATCAGATGGTGCATGTTCTCGTTTCAAATCTTGTGTTATTAACATTACACATTAGCCAACGTATTTAAAGTCATCCTTGTTAAAAATCCACCACAGAGGAATGAAATCATGAATTATGAAAAAACCATATTACCCAATGGTGGTTCATCAGACCATGAAGAGAAGGAGAAAGGACCAATTTCATTGGAAAATCCTCACCTTACGATGGATGGAAATGGGGAGATTAATTATTTTCAGAGTAAATACCAAATGTGAATCAAACACAAACTTATATATGGTTAAAAGACGAGCTAACCTTGTTGTACCCCAAGAACAGTAGCAGTGAGGAACCGCGAATTTGGCCGACCTCTCACCTTAGGCTTCTGAAGATAAACTTGAATACCTTCTCTATCAGCTTGTCTTCGCTGTTCTGCTGCTTCTTTCAAAAGAATAGCAGCTATTCTGTTTTCTGTCTCCAAATCCATCAGACTCTGCAAAGCCAGTTAACCAATTAACAAAGCATATAATTTTAGGATTTTGGTAAGAACAACAAAAAAAAGTCATGAAAGATTTAAGAATCTGCCAAATGAGTACCTCAAACAAGGAAAGAAAAATGATTACTTTCTAGAAAGCAAGCATGAATTCGTCTGATACCAAAATTTTTGGACACAAAAAGTGAAAATAATACTTCAAAGCAAAGGGGATCAAAAATTGAGATCAAATGTTCAAATGAAACTCCTTTAAATAACACAAAATGAGGTGGAAATGCAGGAAAGACATCCAAGATTATGAATTGCATGCAACAACCCAACTCCCAACAATTAGCAAAGTGAAATCCCTCTGTTTGAAGGAATCTCAACGAAACTAAATTCCAAATCTTGAATACACAAACTTGCCATATCTAAAAAGATAACAAGAAGAACTGGAAACCATCAATGAAGCATACCCCAATTAATCGATGAACTGATACAGCCGGAAAAGGCAAATGTCAGACTCAATTGAAGCACCGTTTTCGCGAATTGAGGCGAAAACCCTAACCCTACCGCCGCCTCAACTCTCCGGTGACAACCAATGCGGTTGCAGAAAATTACAAAGCCGGCAGCTTTGGCGTCGAGGCCGTGATTAATCGGGCTTAAAGTTGACCCGAACCGACATATTCTCCGGGTAGGATCCATCGGAGCTTGCTTGACCCGTCAAACTCTCAGACTGTCAGACATTTTCGGGTCCCACATTAGGGTTTTACACTTGCACTCCAGTTGCGTGGTTTACTACTTTACGCCTACCGTC
Organism: Rubroshorea leprosula; assembly: GCA_020521535.1. Lineage (NCBI taxonomy): Eukaryota > Viridiplantae > Streptophyta > Magnoliopsida > Malvales > Dipterocarpaceae > Rubroshorea > Rubroshorea leprosula. The sequence continues at coordinate 716,270 of BPVZ01000065.1, read as the reverse complement.
GTCTCTTTCCTTTCTCTTCTTTCAGCAGGTTTCTGTTCCACAAAATTGACTCAAAATCGAAGAAGAAAAATGGCTGCGATGAACACGAACAATCTCGGCACCTCAACCATTTCTTCATTGTCGTCGGCTTTTTTAGCTCCGACCAGTTTCAATTCAAGGTATACCGTCTTTTCTGTCCTCGTATCTCTCTGTTTATTTCTCAAGTTTTGAAGCTTTTCAGTTTAGTTTATGTTGTTTTCATGCTGCAGGGCTCGGAGTGTCCCTGTTCGGGTGAAGAGAATCGGTGTAATTAAATGTGTTGCTGCTCCTCAACAGGAACAAACGGGTATCGTTTTTATGTCTTTAATGACTTGTAAATTGTAATATTCATTCATTAGTTTTAACTTTTTCTAGCCAACATCGAATCCTTTTTCTGCATTTGCGAAAATAGTATCAACTTTATAATTATAAGAATTATATTAATCAAGGAAGCTTTTTAACACCCTTTTTGGATTAATAAAAATGAATTATTTGAGTTATTATTATTATTATTATTATTATTATCATTATTTGGTACATATTATGTGAGGTATGATGGCTACTTCTTGTTGTGAAGTCTACCAGACAAATGTTTCTCGCAATGCAAATATGGCCAAACTTCAAGCGGGGTACTTGTTTCCGGAGGTCAGTAGCTTCCATTATTTGTTATGTTTGGGTTAGTGCCAAATGGTTTTAGGCAACATATTTTACTTTCCGAGGAATGTGCAAGTGTGGTATTTGTTTGTGTCAGTATTGATGAAAGGATAGGATTTCTCACCCACAGTTAACTCTGGGTGAGAAATCCTATCCTTTCATCAATACTGACACAAACAAATACCACACTTTTACTTTCCGAGGAATGTGCAAGTGTGGTATTTGTTTGTGTCAGTATTGATGAAAGGATAGGATTTCTCATCTCAGAGTTACCTCTGGTTTTAGATCCTCAGTTCAATTGCATTTGGGATGGCACCCTTTATTATCTTACTGTTACTGCTTCTTCAGGTTGAGGAAATCAACTGACATTAAAGTCTAATTAAGAAATGTGTTTTAACATGTTCACATTCTGTTGAGCTGTCACCTAAAAATGTTGAACTTTGTTGTGGTTGCTCCAAGAAAGACCAAGACAGTTTTCTAAATCATCCTTATAAGTTATTTTTATTCCCAATATGTTAGGCATGCATACTGAACTGCACCATTCATACTTTTCACTCTAATGTGGCGGTTGTCTATTTAGTCCAATATTTTCTTCCACATGTTAGAAAAGTGATTTTACAGTTGTAATAATTCTGTTTTTTATTTTCTTTTAATATTATTGGGAATAGATCGCGAGAAGGAGGGCTGCACACTTGCAGAAGTACCCTAATGCACAAGTGATAAGTCTTGGAATTGGTGACACCACGGAACCCATTCCAGAAGTTATAACTTCTGCAATGGCAAAGGTACTTCTCTACTGTTTTCTTTTCAGGGATTAATATTTGTCTATGGCCATGATTATGCATTTTTTAGTTGAGTTGAGAATGAGTTTCATTTGCTAGCTTCAAACTTTATCCAGTCATACTTATTATTGGCATTTGATTGCTTATTTGAATTGCTTCTACTTTGGTAGAGATGCCTTGGATTGTCTACGCTAGAGGGTTACAGTGGCTATGGAGCTGAACAAGGTGAAAAAGTAAGTGGTTTTTATACGTAATTATTATTATAGATTTTTAGTTCATTAGGAATTATGATTAACTCTATTACATCTGGATTAGATTTTATTGTTAATCCATGATACCTTGTGTGTTTACAAGCTGTCATCTAGTTTTAGATCCTAGAAATAACATTTTTGTTAATATTGACAGCTATTGAGAGCTGCAATTGCTTCAACATTTTATAGCAACCTTGGTATAGAGGAAGATGATATATTTGTCTCTGATGGTGCTAAATGTGACATCTCCCGCCTTCAGGTTTGATTTATTTTTACCAATTTCATTTTAGATATTTTTTTATGCATGTGGAGTTGCCTTCCCTTTCTTCAAAATCAAAAGTTGATTCTCATTGAAATTTTCTTTTTACCTTCGTGCAGCTGCTTTTTGGATCTAATGTTAAAATGGCAGTCCAAGATCCATCTTACCCGGTAATTCTTATTTCTATGATTTGGAAAAATTATATTTGACCTGTTTATGTATCATATCTAAGAACTGATTTTTGTTTTCTTTGTCCATCAAAAGAAACTTTGTTGTCCTTGACATGTTAGGTTACTCATGTCCAGTGGCTGTGATTGAGAAAGTTGTTTTTTGTGCCTATGTTTGAGAACCTTATGCAAGCAAATTTCTGAACTTTTTTGTGAAATTTCATTGTAACTATAAGTCAATTTACCATTCTTTCCTTACTATTGATTAAAGTCAAGGTAAAGAAAAAACTAAGAAGAAGGTGGGGGGTGGGAGGAGGGAAGAATATACTTAGCTGTGCAAAGTAAATGGCTCTCTTGTGTTTGTTCTAATTTTTATTTTCTGAATTACTTTCTTTCTCTGCATGCAGGCCTATGTAGACTCCAGTGTTATCATGGGCCAGACTGGACAGTTTCAGAAGGATGTTCAGAAGTATGGAAATATTGAATATATGAGGTGTACTCCCGAGAATGGGTTCTTCCCTGATTTATCCACTGTTGCACGAACAGATATAATATTTTTCTGTTCACCAAACAATCCTACTGGTGCTGCTGCCAACAGGGACCAACTGACTCAACTGGTTAAGTTTGCAAAGGAGAATGGGTCTATTATTGTCTTTGATTCTGCATATGCTATGTATATGTCAGATGATAACCCACGCACTATCTTTGAAATTCCTGGAGCAAAAGAGGTAATTGTCCTCCCAATGATGACAGCTAATTTCATTTTATCATTATCCATGCATGGCCCATAGAAAAAGGCATTTCCATTATGTTTTTTCCCTAACTGCAGACCTTAGAGTTCTTTAGTAATTATTGTCAGAGACATTTTGCATTGCATTTGTGACTGTTTCACTCTTTGATTTCTCTGTAAGGACTCAAATGTATGGTATCTGTCTATCTGATTAGCACATAGTATGACATAGATTTCTGATTTCCTATGTTCTGTGCGTATTGCAGGTTGCAATTGAAACATCTTCTTTCAGCAAGTATGCTGGATTTACCGGAGTCCGTCTAGGTTGGACTGTTGTTCCTAAACAGCTCCTATTTTCAGATGGATTTCCTGTAGCCAAGGACTTCAACCGTATTGTTTGTACTTGCTTCAATGGTGCATCCAATATTCCCCAAGCCGGTGGTTTGGCTTGCCTTTCACCGGAAGGCCTCAAGGTCAGTATCCTTGACTTGCGTTTTCTATTTTCAGAACATTCAAAAGAATTTGAAATCTTTGACATGGTACAATTCTGATCATAAACCAAATATATAAATAGTCTAAATCCAGCACTTGATTTATGGATATTTTACTTGTAGGCTATGCAAGAGGTTATTGGATTCTACAAAGAAAATACCAAGATAATAGTGGACACATTTAACTCACTTGGGTTCAAGGTGTATGGGGGTGCAAATGCACCATACGTGTGGGTTCATTTTCCTGGCCGAAGCTCATGGGATGTATTCAGTGAAATACTCGAGAAGACACATGTGGTTACAACCCCCGGAAGTGGCTTTGGACCTGGTGGTGAAGGTTTCATCAGGGTCAGTGCCTTTGGTCACAGGAAAAATGTTTTAGAAGCGTGCAGAAGATTCAAGGAGCTTTATAGGTGAATGGAAATAGTATGACCGGTTCAGGCCACATCTTTGTGTCTCCTCTGAAGGAGCTGCTGCTTTTGTGAGTTCTTTTCTTAGAAGTTCAGGACCGTAAATCATAAATTCTCATTGAGAATCTCTATCTAGGAAATGCTTCAGAAATGCTGAAGCAACAATAACTTGTATTTTCTTGAGATAATGTTTATCTTGGAGTTTTGGGTAGATTGTTCACAGTATTCTTGTCTTGGTTATTACTTCGTTATCTTAACTCATGGAAGTTTAGACTTCCTGGTAATGGAATGGTATCAAGAAAAAGGTAAAGACGCATCTAGAGCTATCCTCAAAAGTTCATTCCAATTATACACTCAATCTAAACTAAAAACACAATGACCCTATTTTACATGAGAAGGGTGACAAGTATGTCCTAGTACAGCAACACTATTCATGTTAACATATTCTACAAACTACAAAACTAGAAACCTAAAACTGCTCAATACCCTTCATGGCATCTGCTTTGCAAGTAGTCTTGTAATGCCCAGTTTGATTACATCGACTGCAATGCACGGTATGCTTCTCACGGCTAATATCCTCCACGCATATTCGCTTTTTTTCAGGGCGTCCTGGTGGTCGACGAAACTTCGGCGGCCGTACAACTTGGGCATCATCACCCATATGAACCTCACCTAACTTCTTCCATTCAACTTTTTCAGGAATTGGGTGTATCTCTTCTGCATACATATCACGGTAACTGGTAACAGTAAAGCATTTCTCCGTGAGAGCATATACATCTTTCCGACATGAGATTACTGCAGCAACAGCATGAGAGCAAGGGATTCCATAAAGCTGCCAGTCCCGGCAGGAACAACAATGGGTTCCAATATTCACAATATCTGATCGCTCTGCTGATATAACCTCAAACTCTACCTCATCAGATCGTAGAACTTGATAAGTAGCCGCCAGATTTATTGCCTCCGCCATTCTCTTCTCAGCAGATGGGACGAGTACAGAAAACCAAGAATTGGCTTTTGATCGTCTGTCCTCAAACTCAGCCATTAATTTACAATGAATGCGATCAATCACCTGGATTATGGGCAACTCTCGAGCTTCAAGGATCCATTTATTAAATTCCTCAATGTTTGAAGAAAGGTGACCATAACGTGTCCCCTCAAAATATACCAATGCCCAGTTGGAAGGAGGAAATTGTTGGATCCACTTTACAGCTTCAGAGGAAATCTCCTCCATTTCAGCCATTTTCTCTTTAAAACCAACAGTAGTGGTAGCATATGCTGCTTTCCAGAGAAGATGAACAAGCCTTGAGTTCTTGAAATCCTTGCCAAGGCTTTCAGTCAAATGGTGCATGCAAAATGCATGAGAAGAACTTGGGAACTTCCTTCTCACTGCATCCATGATGCCTTTTTGTCCATCTGATAGAAAGGTGAGGTGCAGCATATTCTGAGCATTCATCTCTAAAGCCCTATGTAACTCCGACAAGAACCACATCCAGCTCTCATCATTTTCTACATCAACCACACCAAATGCAAGTGGAAATAACCCACCGTCAGCATCAAAAGAAGTAGCTGAAAGCAAAGTACCAAGGTATTTGCTTTTTAGCTGGATACCACCCAGTCCAACAATGGGCAAGCATCCATTTAGGAACCCATATATAGATGCATAAAAGGAAACAAAGAGCCGCTGGAACCGCCTGTCTGCTCCTGAGGTAAACACCTCTGCAATACTTCCAGGGTTGGTTTTCTTTAATTGCTCACAATAAGAAGGAAGCAAACAGTATCCTTCTTCAGAAGAGCCATAAATTGCAGCTAGTCCCCGTTCCTTTGCACGCCAAGCCTGCTTGTACGGTATGGTGATCCCATATTGTTTATGAATATCATGTAATATATCCTTGGGCTTGTAATTGATGTTATCCCGCAGTCTTTCCTCTATAAAACTCACTATCCAATCTACAGAGGCTTGATGGTGCCCATTTTGTGCATTCTTTCCACAAGTGTGTGTCCCTTCAAGGCTTCTTATTGTGAAGGTTGGAACATTAGGAAGCTTCACCGCACGAATGCGCCATGGACATCCTTCTGCAGCACACTTTGCAAAGTAACGAATTAGGTCACTTTTTATGATACGCAGCTCAAAGTGTTGTCCAATGGCAGCTTCTTTAATTGCATTGCGGAAAGCCTTGACATCAGGGAACTCTTGACCAACAAAGAAAGTATGGTCTTCCATGCAGTAAAAACAACAAATTTAGTCTCCAGATTCCATGCATAAATTAACCAACTAAGGTTTCATGGCCCAGCTGGAGAAAGAGTTCCTAATCACACCATCATGGTAACTACACAAACACTTCATGAAGTTCCAGAGGTACTCTGCAGGATGACTATCAAAAACAAAAGCTGCAAGAAGCCAAACAAACATTTTAAGGTAAACAAAGGATACCAGGAGAAGAAACAAAGAAACTGGAAGCGCTATCAGCATGCATAAACTAAAAGAAAAATCATGTGAATGGGTGGATGCACAAAGCCGCAAACTACTATAATATCAATATCAAAAACTAAATTCAAGAAGGAAGTGAGAGTACCTAGACCTTATCCATTTCATTGATAGTGTATGAGCAATGCATAGAAAGTATCAGCGATCCTTAGCATTCCTAAGGAAGTTCTATGAGTAGTTGCGATTAGGACTGCTCAAAATATAGATGTTTTCCATGTTAACTAGCATAACGAAATCACAACATTGTTATACCATCCATCCTTGGCCAAGAGAGTCACACTACAAATCTAAATCCATACCACTTATAAAGGCATTAGAAATATCAATTAACAATATTCATTTCAACTACTTGGTTTTTCCCTTCTCTCCTTCTACCTCTAATAGGAAGAACTAAACTAAGCTTTGGCTAAGAAAAACCCACTAAGCAAGGCGGAGCTTTTTGGTGCCATCCTAACAAAAAGTAAAATTTTGAACTGCATTCGTACATCTAAGAAATTTAGGTCATGTCAATCCCTGTTCATATATAATTCAAATTCACATACAACCATTAGAGCACAAATTCACTTCCCCCGAACAAACAAAGTTGAAAACCCAGAAAAGGAAAAGGAAACAAACCTCCCCCTCATGTCAACTTATCAAAATAACTTTCTTTGAGCTGAAAATTTGGGAAAAGCTGCAAATGTATAAATGAATTAAAAAAAAATTCAAATTGACAGCTTCCATTCACAATCCGAGCTGAATAACAGCATACAGTAGCTATAGAAACCATGAGACAAAATAAAAAAAAAAAAGAAAAAAAAAGAAAAAAAATTCACAAAATTGAAACAAAGATTTCATTTTTATTGCAAAAGAAACAATCTTTAAGAAATAAAGCTGGAACCTTTAAAATCATAAACAACAATCAATAAGAGGGTACTTGACACAACTATATATATATATATATGTAAAAATACAGACCTTAAGAAGAGATTCGAAACGACTGAGCAAGATGGAAAACTTTCAGGAACGGAGATTGGGGAGAACAGTTCTGGTATTTTGACGAAAGATTAGGGTTGATTAGGACAAGTGGAGGATACTACTGTCATTTCAGTTTACATATGAGGGTATTTTCGTTATACCGGCAACTGGTTACTGAAACTCCGTTCTCGTCCCACCAATACCAGCATTTACATATAATACAATTAAAAATTGTTTTGCAGTTTAGTTGTATTTAATTGTAAAAGAGGACTGCTAGCTTCAGTCGCTTTTAGGCACTCGCTTTTGACACTCTCTTTCTCATTTTGTCACCTCACATCTGTTTTTAAGGGTAAACCGGATACCAACTTTAACAAGTTATGTGTCTAAATTTTGAAATAAAAATTTGAGAGCCAAGGTAAAATTAAAAAATTAATAATAAAAAATTAATAATAAAAACAAGAGGTAGGTGATTTTCTCTCACCTCGTTTGTCCGCCATGACTGGGTTTCCTTCACCTCTTACATCTCTCTTCTAGCAATTTAGATCTTCCTCTTCAAAGTTTCCTATTTCACTAATTACAACTAAATTGGATACAAAAATTAAGTTAGAGAAGATTTCTAAATTTTTAAAATTTCAATCTTTCGAGAAAATCGTAAGATTTAAAAAATTAGGAAAAGAACATAATATAAAGATAATTTTTTATCACTTAAATAATTATTGAATTAATTAAATATTATACATCAAGTACTTGAGGAGGACAGCCATGGCGGACTGAAATACACAGAGACATTTTTTTACCCATTTCGATCAGCTTCTTTATTTATCTTCATTCCTTT
>BPVZ01000065.1:668740-685751 GCA_020521535.1 Rubroshorea leprosula | reverse complement strand
CTCCTCTGGGCTTCACTAAACATTCTCTCTTAGCATCTATAGTAGAAGTATAATGGAGGAATCCCGGACCGACGTTGGAGGACAAATCGCAGCCGATTTCGACGAGGAGATTGAGGCTCCAAGTTCATCGACCTATCAGGGCAGCCGATTGCCACTGCATCTATTCAAGGTACTGAAAGTGTCTCCAATCAGCTTGAGATAGACAAGAAATCATGGGGTGGGTTTGCGGATGTTGGCTTTACATCAAGGACCTCAAAGGGTTGAGAAGGAAACAAACATGGAGAGCATTGGAATACTATAGAGACAGTGGAGCAACAAATGGATGAGAATAAGGCAAAAATGGCAAATCAGCCCCACAACTCATTGTATGGTAGCAAATCAGCCCTTATCATGGACTCAATAAAGCTTTAGATAAATATTTTGCTTCCCATGACAGACAATCGAAATTAAGAATTCTAATTGTGTCCGTGAAGGCACCAATGTTGATCCAGGCAAAGGAACACCAAAGAAACAACCTGTAAGTCAATTTGTGTTGCATTAAAAACAAAACAGTGAAGTCCTGTCCTGTTTACCGTTTTCCATTGATTCTTATTTAGTGGTCTGGCCGACGATCTCCTGAGGGGTAGCAGCAATTTTCTTGCCTGAGGACATCCAAAGGAACTGCAGAAAGAAAAGTTTCTTCAAATCTACTGAGTTGTACTATTTCTACACAGCAGAAAACCAAGCTTGTCTGTTCTTCACGATTGGAGAACGACCACAATAAGACAGCTAAAAAGTCTGATGATAGTTTGAAAGGGACAAAATCACCATTGAAACCCACAAGGGTGAGTTATAATCGCTTTGCTAAATATGTCTTTGTAGTGAAGAATATAATCTTGAGGACTAAATTTGCTTGTTTCCTCTTCATAAGAAAGCATCAAGCAGAAGAAAATGGTTTCTCTTATGAAACCTGGTCGACTTGGTACCACATAGGAAACATCAACAATTTTTAGACCCAAAGAAGCATCAAATGGGGATGGTGTTTTTCTAGGGGCAAAAGCTCCTGCTTCTAATGCTTCAGGGTAGTCGCCACAGGGAAAGAGGCCCGCAACCATTCCAAAAGAGCCAAACTTTCACAGTATCCATGTCCCCAGGAGCTGTACAAGGAGAGTGACATAGTTCCACTTCCATCTGTATCATAGTCACCTAATTCCTTAACATTTGATATTCACCAGGTTTAGAGGAAGTTCACCCTTGAATCAGTGTCTGTTGTTGTAAGTTTGTAACATTTGGGCCCTATTGTGGTAAGGGATTGTTGTAACATTTGTGATTCAAGAATGGCTTGCATTTGTAATAGAAGCAATAAATTTTGAGTTTCAGCTCCCCCATTTCACAGTAAATGTTATTTTAAATTCTTCCCTTTATCTAATTCTGGAAATTCTAATATGGAAAACATATGAAGAGCTGCATTTCATGGTATTTCTTTTTGGTTTTCCTGCGCACATTGGTTTTTGTGGAAGTTTAGACGGTAATCTAGTAGATTATTATAGTTAAAAAGGGTTTAAACTTTCAAGCAATGTTTAGTAATGATAATGGAAGAGTAAAAATTTAATGTTACACACACACGCACAAAAAGTTACCTGGCTTAAATTCCAAAGGAATAGAGATTATAAAAATTCTCACCAGGCGTGATATAAAAAGTTCATAGGGTTCAACATGGTTCTTTGGACATGTTCACGCTATTAAGGGTGCTATCACAAGAATTTATTGCCTACAAACTCTTCTGGGAACCAAAAACCTTCAATAAACAAAGCATAATCTACCCATTAGTACAGGGATTCCATTTAACATTATTCAAACTACCGTCTTTCAGACGGATACAGGGATTCATTCAAGCATGTTGTCCCAACTGGGAAATGTAGGCTGCAACCGCATGCTGCCTCTGGCTTTCAAGGTTCACGCTTCTTGATGAGGTTCTTCAACCTCTCATTTGCAGCCACAAGTTCAGCAGTTATTCCCGGTTCATTGGCTGAATGCCCTGCATCTGGAACAACCTGAAGAGAACAGCAATGTTTAGTAATTTGTCCTTCAGATAAATAGATGTGAAAATCTAACAATAGTTTCTCAAGTAATATTTTTTGAAGTCAATATTCATTTTAAACTAACACATTCATTCACAATGAAATAATCAGCTATCAGTTATATATAAAAACTTTTGAAATGCATTTACAATGTTTATATATAAAAATTCCTAATGATTATAGGCATTTTTCTATGCTAACAAACTTGAGCAAATTGTTTTGTTTCTGTCTCAAGTCTCATAGAAAGACTTTGGTTTACCTTAGGACAAGTTAAACATGGAAATCTATGCACTAATAAAGATTTAGTTTTAGGTGAACTGATAGCAAATCACGTTATGTTGAACATAAACGATGGCAGCTCTTTTTACCTTAAACTCTGCCTCTGGCCATGCTTTATGAAGATCCCATGCAGACATCATGGGGCAGCAAGCATCATATCTTCCCTGTTCACAATATTCAAAGGTAACAGATATACATTCTTTAGCATTGAAGAGATATAGCCATCAAGCCATTATAATGGAATATACAACAGCTTTGGTCTTTTTCATGCTTGAAATGGGTAACAGAGCAGTCAAAGTCTCAAGGATGAAGTTGAATAGCACAGACAGTGACAGACTACTAAAATGATGGATATGCAGTTTAAGGTGTTTCAGTTTTCTGCCAAATTATATTTATCTGCCCATTGAACAATGAACATTCTTGACTTCCCAATATGCCCAAAATATGAAAGAACATGATAATTATCAAGTAAACCATTCTGCTGGTGCATGATAAAAATGTGAACCCACTCTATGCATAACTTACTGTCTTAAGAAAAAAAGAGAGCAGAAATGTCAGTAAAAGCTGTGTACCTGTACAATTGCAGTGTTAATATGCCTTATCTTCTCAACATTGTCTAGCAAGAAAGAATCCTTAGGAAAGAATCCTTTATTCACAAAGTAGTGGTTTTCAATCCTTGCAAATGCCTGAATAAACAAAATGAAGAGACAAAGGCATGAAGTTTATGTGTGGATGAAGGCAAGGAATCAATAATTTACACTTTTCAAAACTGTAATTCTAACTGGTCAAACATACCAGTGAAAAGTTATCGTCATCCCCTTTCTTCATGTTTTCTTCATTCAGAAGAAGATAAGCAGTCATCATTTCCCATTTTGTCCATGCCCTAGCTGCCGCATACTAAGAAGTTGGCAGAGAATTTGAATAAGTATAGTGGTTCAAAATAAAAAAGAAAATGCAAGCTGAGAAATCAAAAATGTAATGCATTGATCTTTGTTTTCTTCCTATGTCATATAGCTGAGTTAAGTCTCAAAATTAGCTTGAGATGATTCTATATGATGTCTTTATTATTTTCCTAAGAATCTCATACGGTGTCTGATACAAAAGACAACTGCTATTCTCCACTAAAGTAAGGGAGAAAAACAGAGCCATGTAAACATAAGAAGTACTAGGAAGAAATATCAAACTTCAAGCAGGTTCAACAATCAACAAGGACACACACACACACACACACACACACACAAAAATAGGTTATGAAACCTTTAACTAGCTGAGAACTCTTACTTGTGTTTCCAAGTCATCAGAATTTAGCCTCTTGTGGTAGGCATCAATGAAACTACCCCTCTCATTTTCAGGAATAAGATCCCTAAATGGCTCCCAAGCTGTGCATTGAGAAGAAATGAATAAGATTCAGCAACTTTTTAAACTCCTCCACATATTTAATCAGCAAAAAGACAAACTAAATGCCTTTAAAGTTCATACTAAAAGGAATAAAGTTTTAGCACCATGATATAAGTTATAAAAATTATGCACTGTTCCTAAGCCATTACCATACTTGACATGGTTATAGTACTGTAGTCTTACAGAACAGATTCATTTTACAAGCTCCTATTTTCTATAGATGCCTTGTAAATTCTGTAAAATCTATATTCAGAACAATCTTGCAATTGGAACCCAACTTTCATTGCTTTTTGAAATCAAACTCAAGGTATTTGGAGACTCCATCACTTCATCTTAATAAATTTGCAACAACCATCTATTAAACCAGCAAAAGAATCATACAGTACATACCATCAGGGAATATAGCAGCAGCACCACCTTGATAAAACCAGTCAATCTCTTTCTTCCGCAAAAGGAAAATTCCTCTTAGGACCATGCCAGTAACCTTGCACAACATAAGAGATATTAATTTTTTCTATTTTGGCTATATTTAAGGGATATTATTAAAACCAAACCAAAGTGCATTCTTTTCTGATTTATTTTTGACATGATTGCATGTGATCAGGGACTTTAACCAAAGAAACGATAGTTAAGTAAGGAGGTTATGCACCTTTTCAGGGTGAGATTGGCTGTAAGCAAGAGCTAGTGTACTTCCCCATGAGCCACCAAACACCTGAGTAATCAGACAGGAAAAAATTATAGTTAAACCAAACAAGACTTACAAACAAATGAAACACTTTTATTACCACTAATAAAAGAGATCTGATTACCTGCCATTCAGGAATTTCCAAGTGTTCTCTAAGCTTTTCAATGTCATTGACTAAATCCCATGTTGTGTTTTCTACCAAGCAAGCATGAGGCGTACTCTTTCCTGCACCTCGCTGGTATATAATATATAGTCACATATGCTGCTTTAGAGTTAAGATGTCATTCCTGATTTGGCATAAAGGTTCAAAGAGTAACCTGATCAAATAGAATAATTCGGTAAAAATCAGGATCAAAGAATCTCCGATTACTTGGTGCGGTTCCTCCTCCAGGGCCCCCATGAAGGAAGACAACTGGCTGTTAAAAAACATCAACAGAATGATGTACCACTTCATTTCAAGTTGCAATATATCTAATATGGCTGTAAGAGCTAATACCATCAATCTATACTCTGATATCTACTCTAATGGCTGTCAGCACTAAGCACACATCTAAACCATGCTTTTGCAACCAGATTCAGATAAAATCCCACAAAAGCTCTACCATCAGGGTAACATAGGGACAGATAAAGAAACTTTAGAAATATAAGGTGCCAACAACAATGGACTTTCTGAATGAAATTATATTAACGTATTAGACCAAAGAAAATACTCTTGTATCAGCTACCAGAATAGAAAAAATAAATAAATAAACATTCCCCACAGATAGAACAGAATGTTTACTGGTAACAAGACTCACATATCCATTTGGGTTCCCTGATTGCTCCCAGTAGATTGTGTGAAGATCAGAAACCTTCAGAAAACCAGTACTATAGGGCTCTATGTCTGGATAAAGATTCCTGTTTAATTCCCGAACTTCTGTTGCTGATTCCATTATTTCACCCTGTTGTGCCTTGGCCTTATGACGAAGACTTCCAATTCCTGCTCGCAAAGTTAGGTTCTTTCTTCCTTCATCATGATAAAATAAACACAAACAGATTTAGCAAACCTAGAAGCACTGATAAAACATGAAAATTCGAACTTGTCAAACAGACCAAAGTTCTCTAATTTACTTTCTGGACAAACAGACTAATTTCACCTCTTTTCTTGTTTTACACAAGCATCTTACTTTCTCCTACTGCATGCAGACCCAATTGCATATATACCTTATTGGATTAAAATTTTCCCTTTCCCTTCAGTATTTCTAGAATTTTCTGCAAAAATCATACAAAGGCATGCCCTTTGAAGACATAATCCCACCCAGAACAACTATGAACTCTGAACACTAAGCAATCCTCACAAACACACACTCTAGATTCAATTTTGCAATCTATGCATAGTTTCAATTCCACCAAACAACAAATCTGCAAAATCCAAGTATACAAGTACATAGAAGAGTATAATATAAAACTATATATTATAAAGACACCAAGATAAGCCAATTCCAGTATATGGAGAGGGAGCAAGGGTAGAGGCAGACCTGAGGGAAAGAAATGGATACTGGGTGAAAAGAAGAGTTGAGGGTGATGAGAAAGGGAGGAATTTATTGGGAGTGGAGAGCAACGAATGAAAGAGCATGACTTGGTTCCCCACGTCATGGACGGAGTGGTTCCACTCTCTCCCTAAATGGAGACACCGCTAGGAGGTTTCAAGTTCAACCCCCAACTCCCCCTTCTCCCACCCCCGCCGCCCCTTAAATATGGTAGAAGGTAATTGCCTTTGTTGAAAAAAAAAAAAGGGAGCCTAACTTGGAGGCACCTACGTACCCTAATCTCATATTCTCATTTTTCTTTTGCTGCAATGAATAAGATATGATGTTGATTAATTTGCATCAGATTCTTTCTTTCTTTTTTTTTTTTTTTTTTTTTTTTTGGTTCTGTTTTATATTCCCTCATGTCCTTATTTCCATTGCTTTAAAATTTGGACCGATCAGTTGATCTAATTAGTTGAACCAAAATTGGTTATGAAAACAGTTTGATTCATGATGAGACTTGATCATTATATGCAGTCAAAATTTATAAAAACCAACTAAATTCGTTGTCTTTTAAACCAAACTTTTGAACCAATAAACTATTTGATTCATAAAGTTTTGATTATCTTTCAATAAATTTATGCATGAGACAGTTCCAACCCTACTCTCTCAACTCATATTTTAGGTTTATTATCATTCGCCACCAACACCACAATGTCATTATTCAACACAATTTCATTTATTAAAATAAAATAAAATAAAATATGTTTTTGTTAACTTAGTTAAAGTTAAGAGTGCATTTATGAAATTTTTAACAATTAATTATTTTCTAAGTCAATATCAGGTGGATGATTTTAATTATGCATTTAATAAATTAAAAATAATTTTTATTTTTTTTATAAAAATGGATTGTTAAAAGGCACAATAAATGCAAAAGAACATGTTAGAAAAATATTTTCATTAAATAAAATATCTATTAGTTAATTTTAAAAATAAAATAACAAAATTAAAGTAATTATCTTTAAAACTTAAATTATAAATCATATTACTAAATTAAATTAAGTTTTTATTTCTAAGATTTTAAATTGTTTATTTAATAAAATCATAAATAATACTGATAATGATGATAAGATTCAAAATTTTAAATACTTAAACATTAAATGAAATTTGATTTAATGATATTGTTTTTTCCTTTTCTTTTTATTTTTTATAGAAATTGTTTGATGTTAAAAGATTTAAATTAAAATTTTTATTTAATTTTTATAAAATTACTAATTATTGCATTTAATTTTTAATTATAAATAAGTTAAAAAATTTGAAATGTTAGGAATAAAAACTATTGAGTTTAGTGATTTAATATTTACATAATTGCCATATGTTTTAAAATCAAATCTTGTTTCTTACTTTTTAAAAATTAAAATATCATTTTTTTTGTATAACTAATTAAGCCAATCAATTAAACCAACTTAACCAATTGAACCAGACTTAGTGCCTAAAATGGGTCAAGCACTGGGTTGGTTCTTAAAGGATTGCTTATTCCTAAAACTTAAAAGTGCTCAATTGAAATATTTCATATTTTCTATACGTCCTTTTTAGCAAGTTCTAATTCTATTTTAATTTTTAAGCCCTCAAACTTTATCAAAATTGTTGGCAAGACTGTCAACTTAAAGAAAAAACAACCTAGGGTCGTAGATTAAAGAGTATCATGATCTAAAGATAATGTAAGAATTAAGTTTCTTTTCAAAATGGCCTTTTTTTACCCATAATCTTTAATTTAAAATTATTATTTTAAATTAATTTTAATTAATTTTTTTTATTAATTTTTATTAATTTTTTAAATATTTTTTTACTTAGTAAAAGACAAAAAAACCTATGACTACAGCATAACGTAGCACACAATACCACCGACAAACAAAGTTTAGTCTTCCTAATATAGTTTATAAATGGTTAAAGTACTATTTTGGTCCCTCAACTTTTCACTTTGACATCAAAATTGTTTTTTAATTTTAAAAAGTATTAAAATTATCCTTAAACTTTTATTTTCGATATCAAAATAATCCTTCTATCAATTAAGTGCACAGTTGGCATGTTAAGATGTCATAAAATCATTGGCTTTTTTTGAATCTTAATAACGTGTAAATCCAGTAAAGAAAATCTTGTTACATGGCATTTTTTTTACACGTTAGATTGTGACCACCTCAGTTTTTTTTAGTGGGACTCACATGGCATTTTTTAAATGACGTGTAAATTAAAATATTTTTTATTTATAATTTCTACCTGCTCATCTTCAACAGACCCCCTCAAATGAACAAATCCATCTTTTTGGTGATCAGAGTATCTCTTTGGCATTGTCTGATATGGTGAGTGTAGGAAGCTGCGAAGGGCGAAAGAACTAAGGAGGAGAAGGCGAGGTTAAGGGCTTTCAGGAGACGTCGGGTCGGGTCAGGTCGGCGAGAGAGAAGGCGCGTGTAGGCAAGGGTATCACGTGTGTGCGAAGGGTCGAGCATATCTGTGTGTGAGAGTTTGAGGGTTTGGCACGGATGGGGCGTGTGCAGGGTTGGTGTATAAGCGAGCGACGGAGAAGGGGGTGGGTTTGAGAAAACCCAGATCTGGAAAGGAAGAAGAAGGCAGAAGAAGGGGTGGGTTCGAAGGATTGAGAAAGAGGAAATGAAGAATACGGTAGCTGTTTCCGGTGTGGCGGAGCATCCAATACCCTACACCAACCTCCGCCTCATCAGTCGCCCAGACTGTAGAGGTCTTCCATGCCTTGTCTTGATTCTTTAATTTCTTTTGTTTTTGATATTGCTGTAACTATGGAGGGTCGAGATCAGGATTTTTTGTATAGGAATACTATTACTTTATCTTTTGCTTCATTTCTTCATTCCTTCTCTGGTTTATTATTATTATTATTATTATTATTAATTTTGCTCTATTAATCCATGATGAGATTAGTAAATAATCGCTGTCTTAGATCTAACAAATGGTCAAAGGAACGGTTTCCTGTTTTTCTTTACTTTTGTGTTCTCTAGATGATCCTCTAATTTTGGTGGCAGAGCATTTGTTCAGAGATAATAATATGCTCACTAAATGTGTTTTCTGCACTCTGATCTCAAGTGTTGGGACTGGAGAAAGGGGTGGGTTAACCAAATCTGGGTTTGAGAAAGGAAAAAGAAGGGAGAAAAGAGAGAGAGAGAGAGAGAGAGAATAAGAAGAAGAAAGAAAAATGAGCAAGGAAAGTAAGGAGGAAAGGAGGAAGAAGATGAAGTTTGAGAGAAAACCCGGATCTAGGTTTGCAGAGGTAAGAGAAAAGGAAAGGTAAAGGAGAGAGAAAATGAAAGAGGAAGAGGAAGAAGAAATCTGACGTGGGTAAAAAAAAAAAGAATTATTATTTTTAAATTAAATGAAAATGCCAACTATGTTTTTTTTTTCATGTCATTAGTTAAGAAAAAAAAAATGATTTGCAGGCATTTTAACGTGTCACCTGTCATTTAACTAACAGAAAGATCATTTTGATACCGAAAATGAAAATTTGAGGATAATTTTGATATTTTTTAAAGTTGAGAGACAATTTTAGTATCAAAATGAAAAGTTGAGGGACTAAAATGGTACTTAAACCTTTATAAATTTATAAATTTTGTAATCATTGAAAACCAAAACCTAAAATAAAAAACTAATAATTTGTTTAAAAGGACTTTAACTAACAACAAAAATATATAAACTTATTAATAATATTAAAATTATTTTAAAATATATAAACTTATTTTATAATATTAAATTATTTTGATACTAATAAAAATATGGGTTGGCACTAATTATGTGGCACAAAGACTCTTATTAATCTTGTCTCGAATAGAAACAGAAGCCTCACGTTGCAAATAAACACAAACTAGGTTGCTTTTTTTTTTTTGAAAGATTTACAGGTTATGTTCTCCTTTATTTATTTCACTAGTCATTTGATGAGAAAGGGAGGAAATTATTAGGAGTGGAAAGTAACGATTGAAAGAGCCAAGCTTGGAGGCGACTACATACCCTAATCTCATATTCCCATTTTTCTTTTGCTATAATGAATAAGATATGATGCTAATTAATTGCATTTTTTTTTTTTTGTTGCTTCATATACTAATTCCTAATATTGTTCAATTGAAATATTTTTGTAGACAAAAAAGTATTTTTCAACCATTGGATCATGTTGTAAACTAAGATTCAACTAAGTTAATGTGTCATCACCCATACCAAATCAAAATCCACAAATAAGATATTGTGGTAAAATTATAGGATATTGTGTCTTTTTAAAACAAAATAAATTAAAACATACAGTTAAATAAAATAATAATGCATGTCTTATTTAAATTGAATATCATCCGAACATATGGTAAAATCATACGGCTTGATTAAAATATGGTGGAATATTCCTTTAAAGATGCTTGATGTAGATCAAATCAGACTCAATTAGGAGGTCGAATCTAGGAATTACTTTAAATTCTTTATTTACTCGGAAGTTGTATTTACAAATTTTATATTAATATAAAAGATCATGATTGGTGCACACCCAGATCCTACACTCGGGTGTGCACTTTCCACATAAAAAAAAAAAGTTGGATTGGGTGATGAACAATTTTTTCTTTTGTTTATATAGGGGGTGCACACCTGGGTGTGAGATTCGGTGTGCACACCTGGGTGTGAGATTCGGTGTGCTCCTATCATTTTCTTAATATAAATATTCTTTTTGTGCAATTTTTTTTATCCATCTGATTTTCAAGAGTAGAATTATTGTTCACAATTTTATATTTTCTATTTCTTCTAATTTAGATATTCCTTTTTAAAAAGTTCTAAAAATATACTATTTAAAGCCTTCAAACTTGATCAAAATTGTTGGTAAGATCATCAACTTAAAAAGTAAAAACCTATGATTATTGATCTCCTTTCCTTTATCTTGTTTCAAGTAAGAACAATAGCCTCGCCCTTCAAACAAACATAAATTAGGGTTTTTTTTTTTTTTTTTAAATTTATAGGTTATATTCTTTTTTGTTGTTCGATGATGAAGGGAAAGAAATGAATATTGGGTGAAGGGAAGAGTTAAGGAAGACGAGGAATGGAGGAGATTAGTGGTAGTGGGGAGTAATGGATGAAAGCAATATTTTTAAGGAAATGATCTGTATACTCTCATTTCAACAAATTTTTTAACACATTTTTGGTTTAACTATTAAAAAATAATATAGATACAATCAATTCAATCAGTTCTTACACTTTGTGTACATAATTGTATTTTTAAATTTATTTGCTTTTAATTTTAGATAAAAAAATAATAATTTTTTAATAAATATATTGTACAGTGTATTGAAACCAAATGTATACTAATCACTATCTTATTTTTAAACTTGATCTAAAGGCCAACTCGTTTTGACCTCTGATTTCAATTAAATTTGTCTAACTATTTGGACCGTCAGTTGAATTGGATACTGTCATAAATAACATATACTCCAATAAATAAATTTTTTAACCGTGCTCACTTTCTTTCTTTCTTTTTTTTTTTTCTCTTTTATGGGATAGCCGTGCTCACTTTTCTTTAGTTGTAATGAATACAAAAGATGTTGATTAATTTGCATCATATTCTAATTCTATCTTCTTTTCTTTTCTTTTTTCCTTTTTTTTTTTTTTATGTTGCATTAGATACTAATTCCTAAAACTACTCAATAGAAATATTTTATATTTACGGTTTCTTCTATTTTGGATATTCCATTTTGGCAAGTTATAAAAAAAATACTATTTTAAGCCCTCAAACTCTATCAAATTATTGGTACCGTCAGCCTAAAATATAATAACCTAGGGTCCTAGATTAATATTGAACTCCTCAAAGAATTTATATGAAGATGTCGCTAGAATTAGTTAATTTGATACTAGTAAAAAAGAATAATTATATGCAGACAACATTCTTTGTTTTATTTAATTTTTTTGTAAATTTACCATAAATTTTTTTTATAATTTTTATATGTTATTAACTTATTATTAAAGAAATAAATACATATAATATTAAAAAGGGAAGTGATACATACACTCTTTGAAATTATATACTCCGTTATATATTGACGATCTCCCTTACTTAATCCGTTACACACTTCCCTTGTAACTTTCCAAAGGCACTCAGCCCTTTCTCTCTCTCTCTCTCTTCTTTCCTTTCTCCCTCTCACTCTTCCAATCAGACAGTACATTTAAGCACCAAATTAGAATCTTGAGTGTCCAGTATCTTGAGAAAGAGTTCATTTTTTCACAAAATCATCTTTGTTTTAGCCTAGGGACATTGATACATACAACCTCCAAAAGTTACACACTCCGATACACATTAATGGTTTCCATTAGTATGTTGTTAAAATTCACAAAAATCGTTAGTTTTAACGGCAAAAATAATGAAAACCGTCAATTTTAACAGCACAAATAACGAAAACCATCAATTTTAACGGCATACTAACGGAAATTGTTAGGGTGTAATGGAGTGTGTAACTTTAGAAATTGTATATCATTTCCCTTTAGCAAATGATTTTGTAGCCCATTCGACAAATAAACCAAGTCTATTTTTGGGATGATATAGTAAAAACTAGAGTGCATGTTAATGGAGCCAATTCATAGAAAAGGGAAAAGAAAACAACGAAAATTTCTACAGTTTTGGTATTATGCGTAGTTTTACCATTTTGTCTTATCTATAGAAGTTCACCCTTGGATTGAGTTGAAATTTTGTTTGGGTGTTCAAGAGACATTGATCTACATTTTAAACGGTCAATTTTTTGTTTGAAACTTTGTAGGTTCTGATTTTGTGTCTAGAATAGTAGCTCATTTTTTGTGATATGTTTTTTTGCAGTTTTGGTATCCAATTCACAAAAGCTCACCATTGAATTAAACTGAAATTTTGTCTGGGTGTTCAAGAGACATTAATCTACATTCTAAATGGTCAGTTTTTTGTTTGGAGCTTTGTAGGTTTTGATTTTATGCCCAAAACAGTAACTCATTTTTTATGATCTATTTTTCTACAGTTTTGATACTGTGAACAACTTTGCCATTTTTTTCGATCTACAAAGTTTACCATTAGATTGAGCTAAAATTTTGTTTGAGTATTCAAGACATATTGATTTATATTCTAAACGGTCAGTTTTTCATTTCGTAAGTTTTGATTTTGTATCCAGAATAGTAGTTCATTTTTGGTAAACCGTTAGTGTATAACGGATTAAGTAATGAAAATTGTTAGTGTGTAATAAAGTATGTAACTTTGCAGAGTGTATGTATCAGTGTCCTATTAAAATTCTAATAAAATAAAAATAATTAATCATTATATAACAAGTGAAATTTATGAAAAAATTGTATAGAAATTTTGTAAACAAAGATTGGGGTCCATCAATCCTTAATCTTGTCCCGAGAGAAAGATAGCAGCCTCACCTTGCAAACAAGGGGTTTTTGTGAAAGATTTATTATAGGTTACGCTTTCTTCTATTACTTCAGAAGCAAGCGTAGGGATGTTGGACATCAATCTTTTTCAAGAAGAGAAAGGTGGCAACCTAGACAAAATTCGAGAGTCGTAGTAGCAGCATTTTGCTAGCGTTGATGATGTCGGCGAGGTTATCAACCATGACAAGGAGTAGCGCAAACGTAATCATCCTTAAATTCCAATACCCATTAACATTTTTTTTTTTCATTTACGATATTTTGGTTTAGAAAATAGCTAACCTTTTTGTGATTTATGTTGCAGAGGAATTCAAAGTTGAGGGCTTGCGTAAGGAATTCAACAAGATTAACAAGCAAGTTGCTGATCTTAAAATTGTGAGTTTAGTGTTTTGTTTTTTTCTCTTTTTTTTTTGGAATTGATAAGTTTGTTTTAGTGCGTAGCAAGGAAATACTCTTTGAATATGTCTATTAACAATGTCAGATGTTACTAAAGG
The DNA here is from genome assembly GCA_020521535.1 of Rubroshorea leprosula. Lineage (NCBI taxonomy): Eukaryota > Viridiplantae > Streptophyta > Magnoliopsida > Malvales > Dipterocarpaceae > Rubroshorea > Rubroshorea leprosula. Next base: position 671,896 of record BPVZ01000065.1, on the reverse strand, counting down.
CATTCCTAAATTTTAATTTAATTGAACTATGGCATTGGTTAGAAGCACAAGAAAGATGCATCTGAGGTGATTGCCAAGACGAAACAGATCAAACAAAGCATAGCAGAGAAAAACGTAGAGGTTAAGGAGGCTTAGCGAGACAATGAAAGCTAAATGGGAGACCATTGGGAACCTTGTTTATGATTCAGTTACCATCTCCAATGATGAAGTATGTGATGTCACACTTTGCTTGTTCATCTTTGTGCCTCTTGGATGGCTGATGCTTAAACACTAGTATTTTGACCAAAAGAATGTAGGCAAATAATGAAGTGATTAGAACCTAGGGTAAGAAGTGAAAATGGAGCCAAAGCTACAAAATCATGTTGACCTTGTTGAACTTCTTAGGATTGCAAATATAAAGAACGGTATTTAATCTTTAAGAATTCTGCAATTCACAATATTATTACCCATTTAGAAATCTTTTGATGTATTAATTAATATTATTTAGAACTATATCCCTAGTTATCAATTTATTATGCACTATTTCATGCTCCTCTCAATACTAGGCTAATATTTATCTCCACTAGTGAGATAGATGGATTTGGATAATGATATATACAATCTGTAAAATTACACTTTCTGTTACACACTAATGATCTTCATTACTTAATCCGTTATACACTAACAATTCATCAAAAATGAGTTACTGTTCTTAGCACAAAATCATAATCTACAAAGTTCCAAACAAAAAACTAATTAGTCAGAATATAGATCAATGTCTCTTGAACACCCAGACATAATTTCAGCTTAATCCAATGGTGAACTTTTGTATATTAGACAAAATGGCAAAGCTATGCATAGTACCAAAACTGCAAAAAAACGTATCACCAAAAATGAGTTATTGTTTTGGGCACAAAATTAGAACTTACAAATTCCAAACAAAAATTTGACTGTTAAGAATGTAGATCAATGTTTCTTAAACACCCAGACAAAATTTCAACTCAATCAAATGGTGAACTTTTGCATATCAAACAAAATGACAAAATTGTGCATGGTACCAAAACTACATAAATTTCTCTTATTTTCTTTTCCCTTTTCTGTCGATTAGCTCCACTCACATGCACTCCACTTTCTACTATATCTTCCCAAAAGCTAACTTGTTTGATGTCTCTAATCAACTACAAAATCGAGGGCTAAAACAAGGATGATTTGCTAGAAAATGAACTCTTCCTCAAGATATTGGAGACTCAAGATTCTGATTTGGTGCTTGAATATACTGTCAAGCTAGAACAATGAGAGGGAGAAAGGAAAAGAGAGAAAGAAAGAAAGGGTTGGGTGTGTTTAGGGAGTGTGAATCGTCAATCTGTAATTGATTAAGTAACGGAAACCGTTAGTATAAAACGGAGTGTGTAACTTTGCAAGGTGTATATATCATTGTTAAGTGGGTTTATATGGATTGGAATAGCACTACAGTGTTTTCTACTTTGATATTTTGTTGGAATTTGTACTTCAATACTAGCTTTGAGAAAGAAAAACCCTAAGATGACACATATATTTGGTGGAAACATCCTTCATTGCTACACTTACATGTTAGATGCATGAATTCCCTTAGCACTTTGCTTGTTTTTGTTTCATTTATGGTCATTTATCCCAACTTTCCTTGTTGTACAGGTGCTAATGTGGCTAGATATAGAGGTTTCTATATGAAAGGAGATGGGGTTCATCTAAATCAAGTGTTGATTAAATTTGGTCTTGATTTCTTGGAGAAAAGGGAATATACATTACTACAAACTCGATCCATTCTTTATGAGAAAAGATTTAACACATCTCCTTGAAACACTCCTTATCTTATGAAAGTCTTGAAATAAGTACTTTAGATAAACAATACAGCAAAAGTAAAAAGACATTGAGAAAGCATAAATGATTATTTGAAGAAAAACCTACTTACATGTTGTTTTCCTTCATGTATGTATAAAAGCAATTTACAAAAATAGGCATAAGTGTTTGCCTTTCAATTTTCAAAAGTTTTCTAAAATGATATAAGTAGAACCATCATTTAGTAACACATCAATTTACCTTGATGTTAAGCACAATAAGATCCTAGCTTCTATATACAATGAGCATTAGGGACCTATACCAATAGCTCTCAAGTCTAGAAGACTGCTACTTCAAACTACTAATTTGAAATGAGAGAAAAATAATATGAACTAAAAGCCCAAAGTATAAGTTAAAACTATAAACTTAGGTTCTAGACCCCATAAATAGAGACAATTACAAGATATAACATACAATTAAGTCATGTCACATAATATCATAAATCTTATTTTTAAATAATATTTTAAAATAACATCTTAGACTTAGCATGTTATAGGATAATCCATAAACCATTAAATATGTCAAAGGAAAACCAATGACAATTATTTCAACCTCATAACTTAATGTCATATATTCACAAGTCATATATCACAGTCATAAATCATGTATATGGAATCCACTGATTTGTGTTAGCAAACACAAATACTAGGGCCAATCACAACACTTACTCTACTATGTAAAAGTCCACTAATTACTCCGAAGGATCCACTAAATACCTTGAACTTTTGGCTTAAGTCCACTTACTTCATAGCCACACATATACACATGTTAAACAAATTCAAAACACATCCAAAACAATAGAAATATAATTCTATTTAATAATTCACTTGAATTCCACATATTTCTCACATAAGGACAAGCAATTCCTTAAGGAAACAAGTGAAATGGAAACTAATTCACCAGTAAACACAAAATCCACGTCACATAAATTCTAAAGTTTGGAAATTAGCACAATAGGAATTTTACTATCACTTGTGGACTTTCATTTCTTGCCAAATAAATATATATAAGATATGAATAGAAATCTACTTATATATAAATTTTACATACTATACTTACACAAAATCTCAACTATTTATTATCTCTACTTTCAATGGTTGAAATTTATTTATATTTTTATAAAGATAATATTTTTTTAATCTAAAAAATAATGATAAATATCAACCATTAAAAGTGAAAAAATAAATTGTCAAGATTTTGTGTAAATATAAAGTAGAAGGTTTGTGTGTAAATAGATCACTCTTCATGAGATATTAATCATGCTAATCTCTACTCATCAAAAAAAAAAAAAAAAAAAAAAAA
>BPVZ01000065.1:593398-607713 GCA_020521535.1 Rubroshorea leprosula | reverse complement strand
ACATCTACTCTAGATATTCCTTTCAATCTATCTTGATCAGCATCCACAGATTGCTTGGACTGCCACCTTTGTTTAATCAGTTACAAGCATGTGAGGCTCCATTCTAAAGGTTTGTAGAACATAACATACAACATAAGACTAAGATAATCCTCAATATTTTAATTTGATCATATTAAGCAAACAGAAATCAAACAATATTGGTCAGGGAGAATATTTATTTACGAACTACCATGGCTAACAAAAAAATATTGAAACTGTCTAAGCCATAGAACTGGCCAATTTAGTTAACAACATCAAGATTTTCAAACTACTACTCTCTTCAAAAGAGATACGAACAGTGTCAATAGATGTGTTTACATTTACCTCTTCCCCCATAGAATTATTAGGCCAAAGATCTGTACTTTATAACACAGATTCATGGGGCTGCTTTCTCTATAGTCTTTATATATGCCCTATCATTTTATGGTGCTCAGTTCTAGCCATAACTGCATTGCATTAGTCCATTTGCATCCATTTTACTACACAACAATTTTCTTAGTAATTAGTATCAATCACTAAAATGAATAGCAACTCCCTTGACAAATATATTCAATGCAATTACTAAGGCAACATGGCCAACAAAGCAAACCAAATAACCAAACAAATCCTCAAAATTGGTAAATAATTAAGGGGAAAAAGAAAAAACTTACTGATATTTAGCAAGCAACGCAGCTCGATGGTATGCAACTGTAACATTGTAATTAGGAAAATAAGCCCCTCACCAAGCCCTCTTCTTCTTCCACTTTCTGGCACCCGCATCAGCTACTCTAAGAATACACAAAAAAGACACCATGAAATTCTCGTTCAAAGAATCCCCAACAAATCCAACATTCCTATTCCTCGTCAGCCCCAGGAAACGATAGGGATCAATGCGTTCCAAATCACAATCTTTAGGCACCCATCTCCAAGAATTGATAATCTCCATGTTGTCCCTCTTGTTCCTCGGGCAATTCCATGCGTTTCTGTGAAATGAGCACGAGTCATCATACAAAGGCTTTGGTTTGGTGAGGTCTAGGACCAGTGGCCTCTGAAGAGGTTACAAGAAGAGAAAGAAGCAGTGATTTTAGCAGTTGACGTTGAAGAGGGTGGATTGCTGGATGTGAATTGTACAAAAGAAGAGTAGATAAAGAGGAGAAGGAGAGAAAGATGGATGATGGGGGGGAGGACTGAAAAAGCGAACTTTGTCGCCATCTTGGCACTCATCATCAATGGCGCTAGATCCAGCCACTGTGTGGAAGTCTCTACGCAATTGGGCTTGGATCCATGCCTCCATAAAAAGAGTACAATAAAAACTTTAAAATTGGTTTCCTTTTCCTTTGGCTTTTAGACTTATGAATGAACATGGAAAAAATTTACCAAAAAAATGAGCATGGAAAAAAATGTTTTCCTCAATTAAAAAAAATGGTTTTTTTCTTTTAAAAAATCGAACTTCAATAGTTTCCATGTTCAATCATTCCAACTTGCCTCACAATTTGTTTGCTTTCTATATGTTTTTAATCCCTGGGATTCCAATATGCATCGAGAAATGTCGGATCAACAATTCCTCCCCAATCCCCACCTGTTATGAACTGAAAAATCTGGGCGTTATCTGACCCAGAAGCTGCTATGTATGTTCTTGCTTCACACACACCAAAATAAAAAGAAAAAAGACTGAAAAACACACACAATTTTACTTAATGCTCAACATTACAATGATAAAGAAGGAAAGACAAAAATAAATAAATAAATAAATAAATTCTTATGAATTCAACTAAGGAAATTGTTACTTTCGATTATGGATATCTTACTACAGAGCGGAAATCTTGTTTACCATAAACAGGATCACTCTTTGATTTCATAAACAACCAACCTTACATTATTCCTAGCTATAACTTAATAAGTAGTCTAAAATTCTATTTTGTAGAAATTTGGTCAGAACTAAACATATCCACTATAATCCCTTACCCATCAAGGATTACATTGAATAACAGAGTTGCCCTGATCAGCTTCTGAACACTAATGTCAGAAATTAACTACAAATACTTGGACATTACCATACGAACAGGACTGTATTTTTTTTTTTTTCTTCAATTCATGCCCTTAATTAATTTTTCAAGGCTGGCCGGTCGCCTTAATCTTTGGCTTGATTTCTTCATCCTTCATCTCAACTGCAGGCTTGGGATCTTCTTTAGGTTTATCTTTGCTTTGGTATATGATCAAAGTATGTTTGACATCAAATTCTTTGGCAAATCTGACCGTTTTCTTCTGAGGAGCATCTTGGTCAATAGAAGAAGCTCCTTCTAGATTAAGCTGTTGCTTGAGTTGTTCTGGCATGGGTTCACCCATCATCCTTTCCCAATACTCTCCAGGTCCAGTTCTTGCATGACAAACCTCCACAAACTACACCAAAAAAAAAAAAAAACATTGATGAGACTATGAGAGCATATCTTATTAGAACAAAGAAGCAAATAAGACAAGGATTCATGGGAAAATTGAGGAAGATAAGCTTACCAAGGAGATAAAGGAGAAGATGATGAAGAAAGCGAAGAGAATCTTCATGTTCTGGGGTGCTTGGTTCTACTGCTAGACGCTAATTTTGGCGCTGCTATTGGGATGGCAATCTTGTTGAAATTGCAGTTGCTTTTGGTAGTACTTTGTGTACCATATATAGGCATGACCTCAGAATGTGCGTTCATTTGTTTTGGAAGAAAAATATTAAAATTAAAACTTGTCATGACCTCAGAGAGTGCGTAGGTAAGCTATTGATAGGGGGGTTCCTTCTACCTATTAACCTCAATCACATTGTTTCTTCTCCTTGCTAAGAAAATATACAAGTGTAACGCTTTGACTTCCCACAAGAAAACAACACAGATGGCCTTTCAACATATTAATTTTCTGTTTCATTTTGGTGGTAGAGAATAGTCACACGTTTTAATGCAAAATCATCCTTGTTTAAGTAAAATGATTCGAGTGCAATGATTTTTTTTCACTGATTTTAACTCTAATTTAATTTTTTTTTTTAGCACATGGCCCTAAAGGCCCACTGACATTAGCCAATCAGTTAGTGCATTTTCCCTTTTCTTTAGACGGGTTTTAAACCCGTCTCTTGCCAAAATGTTCAAAAAAAAATTTTTAATTTTTTTAATCAATAAATATCAATGTAGTTAAGTTCTTAATAGTGTTAATTTGCCAAGTATTGTTTCCATTAAAAAATATTATAAGCATGAATTATCTTCGAAAATATAAAGTTCTGAAATAAATGACATATTTTAAACTAAATTTGAATAATTTACTTAATCAACCTGATTGGTTTACGACTCCTACGAGCTTGAAGAAGACTAATATGTTTGTATAAATTATTATGAGCATGAAGCAGACATGAGACAAATTTACTTGGCTGGTGATTAATAAACAAAAAGCATGTTGGTCCTAGGCTTAGCAAAACACCATGTTGTCCTAATTATTCTTACAAAATCACCTATATAATAATCCTACTTTAAAATTTTCTCCATCATGTTAGTTCCGTATGCTTAATCATTGTTCTAATGTAACAGATCCATTTTGTTAGTTCTGTCTACTTAATCATTCTGCATCATGTCTTAGTTTTTTGTGTTTCATTTTATAATGGCTTTTTAGTTAGATTCAAACTCGATATAATCAGTTTGATTTATAATTTTAGCTTTAAATTAATTGAACTAAATTGATTATAAAATGTTTAATTAAATGTGATAGTTTTTTATTTTTATTTTTATTTTATTTTTAAATTATATCTTAATTTACAGATTTATTTATAGTAATTAATTTTATAACATTAATTGTTTGAGTTAAGTTTGTTGAAAACTCATTATTTTCTTAGAAAATGATTGATACGCCCTCTGATTTAATACACCAATAATACACTCATTATGAAACTATTATTTTCAAATTTGAATTCATGGGGAGAAAATTTTTAAAAGCAAATTTTAATAGTTGAATCGGAGTATTTTGTGTAGTGTGTTGAATCGAAGAGTATATCAATCATTGTTCTATTTTCTTTGTCCTATGAACATTGGTTATTAGTTTTCTTGACTTATATGTTGCATTATACTACTTTTATAATGGTCATCTAATGTTATCATTTATATTGGTTCTTATTCTTCTATTACTGAAAAGGATATCATGTTATGATCTCTCCTTTTGAGTTTAGACTTTTAAAATTAAATTTGTTTGGTTTGAGAGACCTGTGGAGTAAATTTTTATATTTGAATAACAAAATTTAGGGAAAAGAGGAGTAGAGGAGAGGAGGTGGGAGCTTCTGTTTAATCTCCTTTTTAATTTTAGCGTAACCAAACAAAAGAAAGGGAGTAAAGGCAAGTGAAATGGAAGGATATTATCTCTTTTTCCCTCTCCTCCACCCCGTTTCCCCTAAACAAAATTGGGGAATTGAATTTTTATCACTCGACAAAGTAAACTAAAATACAAATTAGTAGTAACACATGGAAATGCAGAATTTTTACTTGACTTTAGTTTGTTTCCAAAAAAATCAAAAATAAAAAGTTTAAAAGCAATCAATATCTAGCTGGCCAGAAAAAAAAAAAACAAAAACAAAAACAAAAACAAAAACAATATCCAATCTAAACCAAACCGAATCAATCAATCACACCAGTAAACACTTAATAATTTTTAGGACACCACATGTTTGGAAACAAATCAAGCACAGCGATGTCTTGCTTTACACATACCCATGTATTTATTTAAATTTTTGTCATCATTGGAAATCTAAATTTTAAAATTTGAGTGTCGGCTCAATTTATTCTTTAATCATCACCACTAAACTAAAATCTCACTGAGAGGGGAGGATGTTTTCTAATGCACAGGAGGAACATCCTTTAGCTCGAGTCATAAATGGTATCATTGCTTGTCTGAATCTTTATAGACTAATGAATTAGCATACGGACCGTATATATTCGAATATGTTGAAAGTCAGAATTGATATCATAAAATTTTGGGTTGACTCTCAACGGAAAGATACCTATAGCATGCAATTGCAATACCTAAATTTTCATTTTTATAGAGAAGATGAACACAAAAAATGTATTCAATTGGCTAAAGGACAGATGTATATATACGCAAATAAAAGTCCTAAAGTTTTTCCATAAAGAAAATGAACATTCATGGGTGTCGACGTTGATGCAACATGTGATGGGATCATAACCTATTAGAGTTGACATAAATACAAAGGTGCAATATAAATTATGATGCAACGTGTTATGAAATTGTAACTTATTAGAGTTGACTCAAATAGAAAGGTGTAATATAAATCATATTAAAAATGTAAGTATGAACTGTTTTATTTTAGTGCAAATAATTTAAATAGATCATGTGATTTATATTTTATCATTTTTAAAGGTAGAATATTATTTGATACTTTTGTGAATGAAGCAAATTGTAAATGCATGTGAAAATAATTGAACTAAAAATTTAAATACTTATATTTAACAAAAATTGTTATACAGGGGTGCTTACATATTACTACATGAAAGTTCTTCAAATTTATAATTCTTTGTTGAAAGTTGACTTTTTAAATATAAAATAATCATGATCTTAATGGAAATTAACCATTTTGGGTTGGAAAAGTACAAACAAATGTTGGACTTTTGCCATTCGTCTTCATCACCTGTCAAACTTAATTATATCTGGTGGCGCTTATTTTAGTATTTTTTAAATAATTATTAATTATTAATTTTAATTAAATAAATTAAATATTTTAAATTATAAATAATTATTATCAATTATTAATTATTAATTATATAAAAAAAAAGTTAATTTAAATAGCTCATCTTATCCTGTAAATTTTGATGATACCCATCCTCACTACTTCATTAGGGTTTTATTTATTTATTTTTATTTTTTTAATATTTGGAAAATTGAGGAATTGAGGTTAGTTTTCGAATCCTAAAATGTACTTGCAACCTTTAAAAGCCTCACGCTTTTAAAGCTCAAGGGGAGTGATATTGATTTGTTTTTGAAAAATAATTAGTATATCTTATAATTTAATACATCGTTAACATTTATTGATTTAATTATTAAAATTTATAACTGAAAGTTTTCTCATATTAAGTTAAAATTTGAGAATAATAATTTTTTATTTAATGTATCATCGAATGTATTAAACTAGAAAATATATCAATTATTATCTTTTGTTTTGTCTATGAAAAATTACACATAGGAAAGATTTCAATGAATTAAATAAAAAATAGGAAGATTTGTTAAAAGATAAAAGAAAATTATTTTTATTATGTAATTTAAAATAAAAAAATAAATTTGTGTATTCAACACAAATTTAACTATTTAAACACAAGACATAAATTAAAAAATTAAAAAAATAAAACCCACAATTCTAGAGTAATGGTGTCTCAATCTCTACTAAGGCCTCATTGACAGTGAATTAATTGGACAATCAAGGCTGGTTCGACTAAATAAAGGAAAGGAATTGATAAACGCAACTAGGCATGGGAAGGTGGAGGAGACTGTGCATGAGACAGGACTGAATGAAAAGGGACAATTTTTTAGAAGGTAATGTTGACAAAATCCTAGTTGGTCGGCCCTGGCTCTATGCTTCTATTAATATAAAATACAAAGTCAACTTCAAATGCTTGTATATCAAACAAAATTTGTCTAGGTGAGCCTTTTTGTTTCCTTTTGGTACATGAACCCTATCTCTATTAATGGCTTTTGGTCTAATATTGCCTTTTTAATAAGGTTTTAAAACTTTAAATGAAAAATAAGGTTTAAATTTAAAGTCGACTTCATATGTTCATGTCTATTTATTAGATGATATCACAAAAGATACTATATTTTTTAATATAATATAATATATAATTATTAAAAAAAATTAATTTTTTAATTTAAATTAAAGATATACAAATTTAAAAATACAATTATGTATACAAAATATAAAAATTAGTTGAATTGATTATATTTATATTATTTTTTAATAATTAATGTTGGAAATAGAAAAGAAGAAGAATAATTTGAAGAAAGGTTTATTGTTTTCTTGAATAATATTGTATGTACAATAATTTATATATATGTATTTACAAAGAGAATATTTTAAGGTATAAATTATAAAAAGAAAATATTTTAAAGTATAAAATATTTACAATAATTCTAAATATAATTGTGTTCACATCTTAACATCTCCCCTCAAACTCAAGTTGTGATAAAACCAACTTAAGTTTGGAAAGAAGAGTACGAAAGCGTCTAGGAAAATGAGCCTTAGTAAAGAGGTTTGCTGGTTGATCAATGAAGCTAATAAAAACCAAATGAACAGTTTCTTATGCAACATGATGGCGAACAAAGTGATAATCAACCTTAATGTGTTTAGCGCGTTCATGGAAGACATCATTATGAGCAATTTGCATAGTACTTTTATTATCACAATAAAAATCAGTAGAATAAAGTTGATGAATGCCCATATCTTCAAGAAGCCACCATAATGAAAGAAGTTCTGATGTGGTATCACCAAGAGCTTTATACTCAACTTTAGTATTAGAGCAAGATGGGATAGTTTGTTTCTTACTCCGCTAAGAGATAAGAGAATTACCAAGGAAAAGACAATAACCAGTGGTAGATCGACAATCAGAAGGATCACAAGCCCAATCAGCATCAGAGTAAGCGCGAAGCATAGGAAAGGACTTGGCAGAAAAATGGAGTCCATGAAATAATGTTCCCTTAACATAGCGAATAATGCAAAGTACTGCTGCATAATGAGTGGAGCGAGGAGCAGCCATAAACTGACTAACAATGTGAACTGCATATGCTATATCAGGGCATGTTGTGGTAAGATAAACTAGACTACCAACCAATTGCCGATAATGAGTAGGATCAAAAGTGGAGAGCCATCCATAAGTGTAAGCTTGACATTTGGTTCAAGAGGTGTAGAAACACTCTTACCATCATTGAGTTCAGCTTTAGAAATAAGATCGGAGGCACACTTTACTTGAGAAAGCAAGTAGCCATCATTTGAAGAGGTGACTTCAAGCCCTAAGAAATAGCTCAAAACACCAGGATCCTTCATCTCAAATTTCTAACTGAGAGATTATTTTAGCTCCTCAACACCTATGACATCATCTCCAGTCATAATCATGTCATCAACATAAAGAAGTAAAAAAACCATACCCCGAGCAGTCTTACGAATGAACAAAGCTATATCATGTGGACTGGAAGTAAAACCAAACTTACTTATAGTAGCACTAAACTTGGCATAATAGGCTTATACTAGGCTCAAGGGGATTGCTTCAACCCATATAATGCGCGTCACAATTGGCATACCTTGTTTGGAGGATGGGTGAGCCCAAGAGGTGGTTTCATATAAACTTCTTCTTTGAGTCACCATTAAGAAAAGCATTTTTCACATCCATATGAAACAATTTCCATCTCCGTATAGCAATGATAGCAAGCAAACTGTGCACAGATGTGAGACGAGCAACTAGAGCAAATGTTTTCTCATAGTCTATTCCATGCTCCTATGTAAAACCCTTGGCAACCAAGCGTGCCTTATAGCACTCCACAGAACCATCAGATCTTGTTTTGATCTTGTACATCCATTTACAACCTATTAGATACTTTTTAGTAGGGAGGTCAACTAAATCCTATATACGAGTGTTCTCAAGATCTTGTAATTCATCTTGCATAGCTTGTTGCCAAAGAGAGTTAGAAGAGGCCTTTTGATAGGATTGAGGCTTATGTAAAGAAATAATAGTAGGAAAACGATGATAATCACAAAGGTAGCTGGGAGGGTTTCTTACCTGAGTAGGATGACTCGAGGATGGGACAACAAGCTCAAATGCAACATCAACAGGTGATACAAATGAGGAAGTAGAAGAAGGCTTAGAATTATCTAATGTATTACCAACATGTAGATCATCTTCTACAGAACTCGTTGAAGCATGTTGTGAGGCATTGTAGAACTCATCAAATGTACCTGCATCAGAATCACTAGGAATAGCTCAATAGAAGGATTAGTAAAAAAAATGGAGGTTGTTGAGAGGATGACACCTTGAAGTTTGACAATGATGAGAACATAGTGTGTTCCCAAAAGACAACATGACGTGAAACTCGGAGTTTTTGTGACACAGGATCCCAACAACGATATCCTTTTTGTGTAATCCCATAACCCAAAAAGCAACATAATCGAGCTCTAGGCTCTAACTTATTATGTTCATGAGGTGGAAGAAGAACAAAACATGCACAACCAAAAACCTTAAGAAGATTGTAGGCAAGAAGAATACCATGTAAACGCTCATATAGAGACTGGTTATTAAGGATTGATGATGGAATGCGATTAATAAGATAAATAGCTATAAGAGTAGCTTCACCTCAAAATTGCTCTGGACAAGAGGATGAAATGAGCAAAGCACGAACAAAATCAAGGATGTGTTTGTGTTTGTGTTCAACTCGTTCATTTTGTTTAAAAGTGTAAGGACAAGATTCTTGTGTTAGGGTACCTTGTTCTTTCATAAAAGATTGAAGTTTAGTACCAAGATATTCAGTAGCATTGTTAGTTCTCAAAACTTTAATAATTTTAGAGAATTGAGTTTTGATCATAGTTGCAAAATCAATATAAATTTGTGATAATTTAGAATGATTTTTCATGAGGTATATCTAGGTAAAACGAGTATGACCATCAATAAATAACATGAAGTACCTGGAACCCCCCATGGTGGGTGTAGGAGATAGACCCCAAACATCAAAATGCACGAGATCAAAAGGAGCAGTAGAATGAAAGTGATTACTCAAAAAAGATAAAGCTGGTTGCTTTGCAGGTTGACATAACACACAATGCAAGGATTCATTTGAAACTGACCTTGATAAACCATGAGAGATAAGTGAATGGAGTTTACCGATTGAGGTATGTCCGAGCCGTGAGTGCCACAAATGGAGAAAAGAAACGTTAGTAGCAACACATGCTTGCAAAATTTGTTGGTATGGAATTTGTAGAGACTCTAATTCAACAACACAAAGCAAGGTTTGGATGAATCGATCATTTGGAAATGATGGTGTATCCATTTTATTATCAAGAATATGCAGATAGTTGAGCTCAAACAAATGCCCCACCTTGCAACCAGTTTCAAGAAGTTATCATGTCCGTGGGTCTTGCGCACAACAACCATGAGTAGAAAATGTTACTTCATATTTGACCGATAGATAGAAGATTATAACTAAGTTTTGGAACTAAGAAGGCATTTGATATAGTCAATGACTTTTTAGAAATATTTCCAACGTGACTAACATTCATAGGGAAACCATCAGCAGAATATATATCTAGAAAGGAATTATTTGGTGACATTGAAGAAAAATTCACAGTAATTGAAGACATATGGTTACAACAACCAGAATCAAAATACCAAGGTTTGGTACTTGGAGTAGTAGATAACGTAGTAAGAGCATTAAAAAAAATTTAATATCACTTGTTTTAGGGATTCAAGGTTGACATTAGATTGGTCTATCACTTCTTTGGCAACCATAGCAGTAGCAGGATGAGTTACAATCCTTTCAAAACTCGTCATAGAATCAATAAAACTCACAATATTGAAAAAACTCTAAAAAAATATGAAGAAATAGATACCAAGATTGAAATAATAAACCAGCAAAATACCTTAGAAAGAACCTGAGAATCGAGGATAAATAATCCAATATGTAGGAGAAGAGATCCCAATGATAAAGTTTCAGATCTGAAATGGAATTGAAAATCTAACTCCAAAAACCAAACAGTGATGATAAGAGAAAAGAACCAGAAGTTTATAGCTCTAATGCCATGTTGGAAACAAAAAAGAAGAAGAATAATTTGAAGAAAGGTTTATTGCTTTCTTGAATATACTATATGTACAATAATCTATATATAGGTGTTTATAAAGAGAACATTCTAAGGTATAAAATATACATAGAGAATATTCTAAAGTATAAAATATTTACAATAATTTTAAATATAATTGTGTTCACATCTTAACAATTAAAAATGAGAAATTATCAAAAAAATATATCAAACCAAAAAGTATCGTACCTCAATTATTTTTCTACCATAAATCATGTGATATAATGATAGAATTGTTAATACTTTTAACTATAGTTTTAAGGTGCAATTTCTAATTTTTACATAAAAAACAGAATATTATATATTGCATAATTGGAGCAACTTCTTGTACACTCGCATGTAAATTAAGAAGCTAATTAATTTACTTGAGATCCATCCATCATTAAGGTCGAGATTAATCTTAGCATGCCAAAGGCCAATGAACCATGACAGAACCATGTATTAATTAATTATCATTATTGGTTTAAACATCAATGAAGAAAAAGTACCTAAGAGATACTAATTAAGTTAAAATTTCCATCACGATTACCTATATACGTGTCTGTTGCTTGCTTATATAAAAGAAGATTTAATTAAACGAAGTGACCTTTAGTGAGGAACAAGAGTTCAAGTAACAATGATCATTTTTTGTAGGATAACACTGGTATACATAACTTCAAACCGTTCCATGTAAAATATGAAGCTCCACTTAAAGGTACCACAGGTGACATATTGAAATCAGTTTTACGGAAATGACAATTAAAGAACCCAAAATGCATTTCTAGCCTAATTTACAACAATCATTACTACCGAACCAACAAGTTATTAACAATGAATTTAATATAGTTTTTAGTGTAAGTATAAACTTTAAGTGCTAAGGATATTCATTCTAAATGGTCAAAAAGATTTGTATATATAAGTTGGAGTCAAGTTTTCATCTCTTACATAAATTAATATCCTCTTAACTATTGAATTATAAAATCAACCACTGATAATTTATATAAAAATTTAAATACATAAGTAAAAACTCATATAAAAATAAGTTGGTACCACATTATATTATAAATGCAATGGTAGACTGTGACGCATACCACATGATATAAATGGGAGATGGGTTTTGAGAGATGATAATTATTAGATCCATACACAGAGTTCATCATTGACATTTTCAAACCCTAGCAGAAAATTAGAAGATAAAAAAAGAGTCCATCCACATTATGCTGATCATGGTTGAGACTGATTTATATATGTGCTGCACTTAGGCGAATTTAATCATGATCACTATTTTAATTAGACGCATAATAGTGACATTTTCTGGTGGAGGTACAAATAGAACTCATTATATGATATGATCGATGCAATCTCTTCTTAAAATTCAACAGGTTTCATTTTCATTGATAATGTTACGTATGAAGCACCTTGTTTTTAGACATTAAATTTATTTAATTGAATGAAGATTAATGACTTAAGCTTTTAATTAAAACATTGTGTGGTTTTGCACCTTTTAGTTGAGGTAGTACATATTGTAGCATTGTTGTGCTAATTAATCTCCTTGATGAGAAAAAGCTATGGAATAGCAAACACTTGTTTTTAAAAGTACATATATCTCATACCTTCTTTTAATAAATGAGTTATATAATAACAAACACTAATCTTTAATTAAACTTATTGTCTTCTAAGTAATTGTATTTTATTACTTGAGAACGTGTTCAAACATGAAGCATCTTAAATGAGAGATTTATCAAAAGTAACCCAAGATACCAAAGAAAACACGGAAAAAAAAAGGCTGAAAGCATGAGAATTAGATTACATATATTGATGATCTATTGCGATTGATAATGTTAGAAGGTAAAAGAAAATGTCCTCCATGAAAAAAGCACTATAGCTAGTTCATGATAAAATTCAAAGGAATTGCTAGCAAGAAATAGAATATTGCAATGGGTGTACCTTCAATCATTTCATGGAAGAAGTTAAAAGGACTACAGAAGCTACAGGTGCCATAGATTTCAGTCAACTCTCCTCTGCTACTTCCATTTTCCTAACCCACTACAGCCCACAAATCAATCTTCACCTTTCTTTATTCAACTTTCAATAGTCAGCTAAGATTCCACCCATAATGGAAAACCAAATAATATAAAATGTTTAAAAATGACAAAATTCAACTTCATTCTTTGTATTATATTATTATGCATTACACTTGATGTGATTTGGTTGATTGTGTATGTTCTACCAGGTGTGGTTAAGTTAAAACCTATAATATTCATGAGTCATTATAATTCTGTTTAATATGGAAGAGGACGAGTTTTTTTTTTTTTTAAGAGAATAAGTATTATCAATCTGAATTAACTCAAAAACATGTAGGTCTTTTTATTAGTTTGTGGAAAAAAATATTATTTTCAACCCAAATTAATACATTGTTTAGCTAGTCTAGATTGAGAATACCATTTTTTTCTCTCCTCTTTAATATAGAGATTATTGTTTGTTGCTATGCACAAAGCCTAATATAGGATAGAAACACATATTTTTTGTGCATTCAATTACTTGGGTTTCAATATGTTTGCTATACTAAGTTGACTGAAAATGATATATAACTACAATAATATGTGATATTGTAAATTTATAATAACATACAATATATAATAACATATGTTATTACTTAATTTTCTTTTTACTCAAAGATTCACCTATAATACTATATGCATTTACTCAATGATGGACAATGATTGGTGCACACCCGGATCCAACACCCGGGTGTGCACCCCCCACATAAAAAAAAAAATAGTTGGACCGGGTGATGGGCATTTTTTTTTTTTTTTTTTTTATTAATTTTAAAAGAAAAAACAAAAAAGTCTTTGAGGTTCACTAATTTGCAGAACTGAGGTGCTAGTAAAATCAGGGCTATAGTTGACCATCTGGTGTTTAGTGGCCATTGGCCAAAGTGGGGCACAAAGGAGTGGAGTGGTAAAATGGTGAACAATGCAATTGAAGCAGTAGCATAGTGAGGATAAATTTCTTCAGATGATGTCTATGCTTACTAAAACAGACCTCTATTACCATCACATGTCTATATTTCCACCAATCTACCAGTGGGTTTTGTGTCACTTGTTCTCCACTGAACCCCATTCTGATCCAGATAAGAACCATTTGCATTCATTTCTTATCAGTTCAAAACTTTATTCACTCTTGAGTACCTACCAACTTTAACACCATTTTTATGAGGCAGTATCTTATAATTATATGTAAGATTTGAGCAAGTAACTTCATATTGATTTCTCTTCTAAAAACAGTAAGGCAAGATAGATTCAAGCAACAACTTGATTATTTTCACTATCTCATAGAAACAAAAATGAAATGAATTTTCTAATTCTGAAGCTTACCCATATACAATGTCAGAACATTATTAACAGAATATATATATATTAGCTCACTAAGCAATTTCCTTTAAAAAGTAGATAAAAGGAAC